>WEIU01006548.1:1163304-1266542 GCA_013389925.1 Aegithalos caudatus | reverse complement strand
GCTGATGGTGGGGGGGGGGGGGGGTTTGTGCACTGAATCTATTCAAGGAGTTGTGATCTCTGCATTTCATTTTGCAGTTCAGCTGGAAAGATCTCGTTTCCAAATACACCCACACACCCAGGCACAGCAAGAGAGGAGAGCGCAGGGGAGGGGGGGAGCTACTCAAGGGGGATGGGGCAGCATGGGCAGGGCTGGGGGACATGGCATGGGCACTGGGAGCCCTGGCAAATGTGACTGGGAATGGTCCATAGCCTTTATCCGAGGGCAGGAGTAGTCTCTGCCCTATATCTCAAGGCCATGCAGGTGCTTGGCTGCCCTGTGAGTTCCTGGCTGCTTAGTCCAGAGCAAAGAGGGGCTGAGAGGAGCAAAGGTCCCTTGCCCCAGGCCTGACAGTGGCCCTAAGGGCATCTGGGAGGACTCCAGGGCAGTTTTAGAGTTGCTCACAGTGTGTGTGTGTACATACACACATGTCCCTACCACGGGCTGAGCAGAGCCTAGGACGTGGCTGCACTGTAGTGCTTTTGCAATGGAAGAAGAGCAAAGGCACATAAAGAAGTCACAAAACTCCTCACCCAATGACCTTCAAGCCAAAATCATCTTGTTTCCAAAGATAAGCCAGTGCTGGAGTGATTCCTGTAGTCTGTAACTCCCTATCCATACTGTCTCCCTCCACAGCCTCCCTTGCTCCCTTGGTCCTGACTCCAGCTCTTGGGCTCTGGAGGAGCTGGTGGTAGGGTGGATGCATCCTGCATCTCCCAGTGCTGTCAGGGATGGGCTGAGTGGAAAGCAATCATGCTGGTGGGCATCCAAATGTGCAAGAGAGGGTAAAAGTGAGGAGCTGAGCAGATGGGGGCTTGGTGGGGGTAGAAGGTTTTGGAGAGACACCTCAGTCTGTCTAAGCTGGGAGCTGACAGCAACCTTGCCAGGGCAATGTGGGGAGAGTTACCTGAGCCCCCAAATCTGGGTCCTTCCCTGGCTTCAGGGCTTTGGAGCAGCTTGGGGTGCTGAGTGTTGCCACAGGTACCTGCAGTCCCACCCAGCCTCCCCTGGGGCCCCTGGGGTGGGTGCTGGTGGCATGTCCCAAGCTCAGCCCCCGCACACCGAGTCCTTCCATCACCCCTTCGGGTCACTGCGTGATTTTTTCCATCTCTCTGAAGCAGCTGAGCTCATACAACAATATTCCCTGGGCCAACACCGCTCCTTTTTGAAGTCCCTTTTTTTGGTGTTCCTCAAGCTCTGTATCCTCAGGCATGAAACACAACACCCCTTGGCACCGGAGGCTTTTCCCAACGCTGCGGCTTCGGTTATATCCCACATCCTGCTGCCAGGTAAAACCACTGCTGGTGGATGCCATAACCTCCCCAACTCATCACAGGGCTTAAAAGGTGGTAAAATAGGATCCTTTGGCCACCTTGGCAGGCCGTAGCATGCCGCCAGTGGAAAGGCAGCCACGGGAGCGTGCTCGAGGCCGTGTTTGTCTCAGCCAGTGGCCACAACTGCAGCGGGGGCCCTGCCAAGCACTGAAAATGCCAAAGCAGTGAGTTTATCCCACGACGTTTGATTTGTGGTCACGGTGGAAGCCGGGTCGGGAGTGACAGTGGAGGTTGCAGCAGAAAAAGAGCGATTTCGAGACAGGCACAGAAACATCTCATGGTGCTAAAAAGTCGGGATTTTCTCCTTTGTTTTTCCTCCCCCGCTACTGGCCGCGCTGGCGGCGAGGTGAAGTTTATGGGAGGAATAGTGCAGTTCTGGGAAATATTTTGCCTCACTTGTATTGTTGAATTTTATTTTCTTTTTCTGGCAGAGGATGAAGGCAATGGGAACACAAACAGCTTGGCCGGTGGGGTATTGGTCCAGGATCAGCCTGGGCATAGGGAGGCTGCTTTGCTGGGGACAGAAAATACTCGAAAGCGGATGGGGTTTTCATTGTTTTCATTCCTCTCCCTTTCTGTCCCTGTGCTCAGCTGGCTCTTAGGATGCTGTTAAACGAGGGGTGAACACATCCTGCTGTTAAGGCAAGGATGTGCGTTGATGCTCCTGGCCTCCCGTGTGTTTTCGCTGATTAAAATCTTAAATTCTTCCATTTTTTACAAGATTTTGGGTTTCTGTGCCGAGCTGGAAAGTCTCTATGGCAACAGCTACAGGCAACTTTTTTTTATTTTCTGTAACCCTTTTTGGGTTTTTTTGGAAGACAGGGGGAAGAGGATAAGTGTCTGGTGCTGGAGCATCAATAATTACTTGAATACCCCAAATATTTAGGGTGGTGAGTGCTGGGAGAGAAATGGAATTGAAATACAGAATTGCTCCATGCCCATGCAGCCAAGCACCTGGGCCCTCACTGGACTCTTCTCCCCTCTGCTAATTGCAGTATTTTTTTGACTGTGGAGAGTGCAGAGTCCCATCCACCCCCACCTCCATCCCACCCCAAGGCCACTCGGGTCTGTCATTTCTGGAGGAGTTTGGAGCCATTCTTGGAGTATGATTGCAGCAGCATTTCAAGACACAATTAAAACCTGAGCCTTTTAGGAAAAATTGCAGCATGTAATAGAAAGGAAACCAGCTGGGCTAGATTGAAGCATAATAGGTTTTGGGAGTAATTTTTAGAACCCTGTGCTGTAGGTTTTTCTAGAAAGATACGATACAATTTAATAACATGTTATATTCCTATATGTTATATTTAAATCATCCTATAGTATCGTGTAGGAGGAATCTAATTTTCCACTACAGGGTAATATACCTTTCTATAGGTTTTTGGCTGTGGTGTGGGGTTTTTTTGTGGGGTTTTTTTTTGGTTTTTTTTTTGGTCCATTGGAGTTAAATGAAAAAATTACAACCTTCCTAGAAAATCTAACAGAATGATGAGAAAATAATACCCTTAATTTATTTAATAGAGCATGTGAGTATTTTCCATAAGGGTTTATACAGCTGCATAAAAAACCCATTTAGGGCCTTTTGGGGAGGTGATTTGAGATAGGATGGAGATGGGTTCAGATGCTTTCCTGGCCAAGCAGTGTGGGGGCTCTGAAATGGGGCCTGGGACTGTCTAAAGAGGAAAAAAAAAAAAAAAAAAAAAAAATCCAGGAATCTCTTGGGCCTCTTTTTCCANTTGGGTCTCTATTTCCACTCCTGGGATGCAGTTAGGGAGATGATGGAGTGGTGGGTGCAGGGCTGTGGCATGAACTGCTGGAGCAGGGTGAGACTGGAGCCTGGATCTTGTGCCAGGGGCTGGAGAAAGGAGCAAGGAGCTCTCCATGCTTGGAAAAATGGGCTTTGGAAGTGGCAGGCAGGGGCTGTGCCCCCCTGTGTGGCTGTTTGCAGCAGGCTGAGGGAGGCAGGAGGGCAGTCCACAGCAGGGCAGGTGATGCTCTTCTCTGTGTTTTGCAGCCCTGCCTTGTCTGTAAGGGCTGAGTTCTGTTTTGCCTGGTGACACACGGACATGGCCATCCCAAATTCAGCATACAAAGTGGGGCAAAGCTCTCTGTGGGCAGATGGGGCAGGTGTGACAGGGTGCAGGGGGCAGATGGGGGCAGGTGTGACAGGGGGCAGGGGGCAGATGGCAACAGGGCCCTTCTGGGTGCTCACCCAGCGTGGTGGGGTCTGTGCCAGCTGTAACCACAGCAGGAAAAGCCTGTGGCTGGGATGCTCTGCTCACTTCTGGAGAAGGCACCCCCTGGGCTGGGGCAGGTGTGGTTCTCCATGGAAAAGTGCAGGACTGGGCTCCCTCTTCAGCTTAGCTGGGAGCTGCCCATTGCTGTGGTGTCAGGGCGTCCTAAGGAGCTGGTGCCATCCCAAACAGAGAGAAGGGGAAGGTGGTGGCCTTGATCCTTCCAGGTCCCCAGAGGACAAATGACTTTTAATAGCCATGGCAACTAATGAGCCCTGCGTGGTGACAGCCCTGCTGTCTCCATGGCAACGGGCCGAGTATCACATAGCAACATGTGCCTCACGTACCCATGGAAACGGCCCGGTAGCTTTTTAGCATCCTCTGTTAGATCTCTGCTCTGGGAGGTGCTGGGGGGGTTTATCCCCAGGTGAACCCACCACTGCAGGGAGGTGGAGAGGGGCTGAAACTGGGGAGGGTCCCCAGGGCTGCAGGGAACCAGGGGTTTTAGGGGAATCAGGCACATAAGGTGCCCCCGGGGCAATCCAGTAGGGTGTTCCCAGGCTGATGAAGATTTGGAAGGTGCTTGCTATCCAGTTTTTGTCTCCTCATGAAGCAGCAGGACTTGAGGCGGGGGGGGTGCAAAATAATTTGAATTTTAATCTGATGGGCTTTGGGTTACTGAAGGAGAAGTAATATAAAAGGTGCTCAGGGCCAGAGGGCTGGAAACACTTCACCACAGGCAGAAGGGTGTCACAGTAGGGTACTCACAGCTGGGTTTTCTTTGTGATTTCTGGAGTCACCTCATCCTCAAGCTGGGGTTTTCCAAGCCACTAGCAGGAGGTGTAGAGGCTGGGAGTGCCCTCCTCAGTGGGCAGCACTCAGCAAGGGGGAGGCAGCAGGACACATGCTGTCTCTCCAGGCAGCCTCTGCCATTTCTTGCTCAGCAGCTCATTAACCAGCCTGAGCTGTTGCAGGTTAATTAGGATTTGTAGCTGGCAAGTGTGAAGGGTTTGCTGGGGTCACACCGTGCTGAGGTTCGTGTGAAACACTGTGAATGTCAAGTTGTCTACACGTGCTGGGTGCAGCAATTGCTCTGAACTGCTTTAGCAAATGCAGCCTTCCCCAAATTTATCCACTAAGAGGCTGAACATTTTAGGAATTCACTTATTTGGAGCTGTTGGAGCATTTCTTAAAATTGTATTTCTTCCCCCATTGTCACAATGTGTTTTTTATGGGAAGCCTGCATGGACATTTAGGAGTATCTCTGGTTTCTGTAAACATTCATGTGAATAAATGTGATGGGTTTGGGAAGGTTTACAGGTTTGGTGTTTTAATGGCTGTGAGCTGAGCTAGTTAATTTTTTAAATTTTGTTTTTGGTGAACTTTCAGACCACCTATTGTCTCTTATTTATTTCTTTTCCTCACAGCTTTTGCTTGGTCTGTGGGGGTCTGTGAGACACCTTTAGGTGACACCTTCAGCAGTGTCCAAATCCCACTGTTGTTTTGGGGAATGGGAGCTCTGACTTTGCTCAAGTGCTTTTTGAGTAGGACTGGAGAACTTGGAAACTTTGGGAATTTTCCCTGTGGTTTGTGTGTTATGGGAAGATTAATGTGAGTCAAGAGCAGGTGCTGTGGGGGAGGTGTTTTCAGTGGGAACATTTGGGGTTGTGGGTCCATCCTGGCCAGACATGAAACTGGTGCCACGATGGATGAACATTAAAATTGGAAAATCTGTGCTGAAGCTCTTCTGGCTGTAGGGGCTGGCAGCAAAGAGACACCTCTGCAGTTGTGCTGTGCTCTGATTGATGATCTCAGACCTCCATTCAACCAGCAGAAAGCTGGCTAAATAAACAAATAAATAGGGAATTGTGATAAAATTTCCAACTATTGGACTTCTTACTCTGACAAGTATTTGCTTCTGGGATGGGACTTAGCCCTGGGTTCAGCAGGTACCCCCATGGCAGCCCCCTCTGGCTCATCTTGTTCTGTGCAGGAGGCTCAGTGATAACAGCATCAGTGCTGGCCTCAGAGGAAGGCTGCAGCCTGCTCAGCAAGGTTTAATTAAATCTGAAATCCCAGCTGTTTTCTCCTGGGCTTTGGCTTGGGATGCCATGGGTAGGGAATCTGTGAAAGGAAATAAAGATAATTAGAGCAACTTCAAGGGCTGTTGCACTCCTGGTGAGTGGGGGGCTGGAGGCCGGGTGGGCTGCAAGAGAGGCTGAGGTGTGGTGCTCCTTTGGGATGTGCACAGCATGGATGGGATCACTCCCAGGGAAAGTCTGAACTACCACCCCAGCTGAGAGCTGTACAAATCAGGGATTTGTTCAAACTCAGAGCTCAGAGTTGGCAGTGCCATCTCTGAAACCCCCTAAATGACTGGGCAGCTCTGAGCCAGCAGTGGGTGTCTTTCCACCCCATTTTTTAGGGACCTGCTTATTAAGGTTGTGAAGAGCCTGGCTGTAAATGAGATACAAATGTACCATTAACACCACATCTCCCTAAGGCCAGTGTAGATATTCTGGTATTTAAACTAGCAGAGCCAGGGGGAAGGAGCCAGCAAAGTGGAAAAAAAAAGAGGAATGAAGGAAAAGAGGCTCTAATTGAGGTCAGTATTTGAACAATGAAGACAAATTAATGCTCCTGAGTCAATAGGTCTGGGTAACTGAACTAACACATCCCCACCAAGGGCTGGTACAGGCTCAGAGCTGGCCTGGGGTGAGCTGCTGCTGTGGTGGAGGTTTCAGTGTTGGCAGAGACTTCACTGTTGACAGAAGTTTTGGTGTTGGCAGAGTTGTTGGCAGCCCTGAGGCATGCTGTGGGCTGGAGCTGGTGGTTGGCTGTCGAGGGCACTGGTGGGCAGCTTATTCTGCCTCCAGCCTTGCAGGAACCTTTGGAAATCTACTTACATCCCCAAACCATGATCCTTTACCCACTACATTTCCATCACCAGTTCTTCAGGCTGGAGTAGGTAACTGGGGAGGGAGGATTCCCAGCCAGGGAATGTGGGGTGCAGCCAAGGTGCCAAGCAGCACTGAACTCCCCAGGTCCCCACCAGGATGGACAGGAACTGTGGACATCCCTTCCCTCACTTTTTGGCCAGCTGAGCCTTTCCAGGGTGGTGTCTTAGCAAGTGTCCAGCATTCCCAGACTCACATATTTATCCTCCTTTATTGCTCTTCCAAGAAAACCCCTGTGTGCGTGGGGAGAGGGGATTATCACGTTAGTGTTAAATACCCTGAGGGAAGGTGGGGAGCGCGGGTTGTTTTTCCTGGTCTATCTCCCAAGGACAGCCAGGCTGAGCAGCAGCATGTGCTTGTGTAATGTGGCACCCATGGGTGCAGCCGTGCTGGGCAACACAGTGTGAAGGCAGCCAATGCCTTCCTGGGGAGTCTGCACTCCCAGCAGGCAGGAGAGCGCAGCAGGGAGGAGAAAAAAAAATCCTTGTTGTTATTATTCCACGAATTTTATACACGGAACTGATGCATATGGCAGATGAGATGATTTGCCTCCAGGCACACAGGAAAAGCAACGTGAGGCAGGATCTTTTTGGCAATCTTGTGTCTTAAACGTGAGATGAAATCCTCTGGGATAGGAAGGGGGTGGAGGAGCTGTGGTTTGAGTCCTCTTGGGGTGACACTGTCCCTGTACCACGGAGCTGGGTGAGGCTGCAGCTCGCCCTAATGGTGCTGCTTTTTTCCCCCCATCCTTTCAGAGGATGGGAGAAAGCCACTGCTATTTCCACCATCTCACTCCGTTTCCAGGTTAGGAATCCAGGACGCTCTCAGGTTTGCCGGAGGACGGTGAAGAAAAGGCTGTAAAACCTGGCTGTGCTCAGGAGATTATTTATGGCCGGGTTTGGTGCCACGTTCGATGCTTTTTGCTGCCTCGTTCCCACCTCCCACGGCCCCTCACTGCAGCTGGGCTGGAGGAGGGGAAGGGGAAAACGCTGTTGGCAGCTCCCACGGGCTCTGATCCTGCCCTGCATGGGCAGTGGGGCAGTGAGAACGCCGGGTCTCGGCAGGTGCCGGAACAGCGGATGTCACCAGGCAGCTCACCCGGCCTGCCTGCAGGAGCATAAGGGACAAGAGGCTGCCCTCAGTGTCCCCGTGCCAGCTCCCTGCAAGGTGACACAGATCCTGGGGTCCCCCCAGCCCCTCCCGCTGTCGCTGTCGCCGCTGAGGACGCGTGGGCAGACGGGATGAATGAGCGCTGCCTTCGGAGACGCTCGCAGCAGGTGCTAACGAGCGTGGCTTGAAATACCTCATCACCTTTAAATAGGTGGGGTTTACTATGTGTATGAAAAGGTAGGGGAAAAATGGCCTGTTTTCTGGCCGAACGTGTCAGTGGGAGCTTCCTGCCCCTCTTCCTCCTCCCGTCTCACCACCTGCTGCGACCGGCACGAGGCTGAGGATGGTGTGGATTGCGCGGCCATTGGATACCAGGGCGGGTGCAGGATGCATCCCTGCAGGATGAATTCCCGGTGGGTGCAGGATGCATGCCCTGTGGGTGCAGGGTGCATCCCTGCGGGATGCATTCCCTGTAGGTGCAGCAGCACGGGCAGGCTGCGGTGCTGCAGGGGTGTCAGGGCTCGAGTGCTGCTGTAACTCTGCTCCAGCTGTGTCCCTGGGAGTCAAGCAGAGCTCCTGGAAGTGCCGTGGTCTTGGTGCTTCAGCCCCTGTCCTTGGCTGTTCTTTCCCTTCGCATTGGTAAGGGAGTCAGTGAAACCAGCCCTGACACAACGAGTTTAGAATGGGCACAAAAAGCGGCGTTTTTTTGCCTTCAGCCGCATCCTGAGCTGCAGATGAGAAGTGTGATCTATGTTTTCATGCCTTTCGAGCGGTTTCTGGTGTGTTCCCACGACTCCAGCTGCCGGGACAGCCGGGGAAGCAGCTGGCTGGGCGAGCTGGCATCGCCGGGCACTCCTCGCTCCTCGTGGCTGGCCCACGCCTGCCCAAATAAAAGCTGGGGAGAACGCAGAGCTTGCAGGCTGCTGCTGGAGGTGCGGAGAGTGCTTTAGCAAACTGGCATGTTCTAAAATTACCGAGGCAGGCTCCCTGCTGGGGAAACTGCTCGCAGGGTGCTGTGTGCCCCATTTCCTCGGCAGTTCCTCGCCGCTGGAGAGGCTGGTGGCACAGCATCTTCCATGGATAGAGGGGCATCAGCGTTGGGTCGGGGCAGCTGGCGCTGGGTGGGCTGTGGAGACCCCTCGCAGGCGTGTTTTTGGAGAGTGCAGAGCAAACACTGTCATTTTGCTTTCTGTCCCTGCTCGCTGCCGAAGTTGCCCTGCACCCACCCTGCCCGCAACCTGAGCCTGGGCGGCCACGGCCGGGAGCAGGCGCTGGCCAAACCCGAGCTGAGCTCTGTGGAGCAGCTCCATTGATTAAGGAATTGTTGTGTAACCTCTAACGAGGCTCCTCTCCGCTCTGCAGCCACTCGCCTCTCTCCCCTCTAATTAAGCTGGCGCGCGATTCCCGCTGGGTTTGCTTTCCAAGGAGGGATGCTGAGCGGATAACGGGGCTGGGGCTGCTGCTCGCCATCTCGTCTGCCCCGGCTCTGAGTGCCTTTTTAACGCTGGGTTAGTGGTGGGTCTGGACACAGGGACACCTGGGATCGCGAGCATCCCTGCTTCCCCGGGTGCTCCAGCACTGCCGGCCTGAGCTGCTGCTCACCCACTGAAAATACGCAGAGGAGCTGCTGCCTGGAAGGAGGAAAAAGCTGAAATGTTTTTCTTGGAGAGAGGAGGGAGCGAGGCCGGGAGGGCAGGGAGGCTCTCAGCGGTCGGAGGGGATGGCTCCTCTCTGCCATGACCCCCGGGGCCAGGCACGGTCCCGTTGGCTGGAGCTCGCTCTTGCTGACATGCACCATTGGCAGTAGCAGCCCGAACTGGTGATGCTGTGGGGAAACCCGAGAGGCTTTGGTTTTGCTGGAAATGAAATGAGGGGAGGGCAGGGGGCCCCGTTGGCTGGGGGGTCTGGCTTTCCTGCTTGGGGCTGAGGGAACAAAAGAGGAACCCGCAGTGACATTTCAAGTGTTGCACAACTTGGCACAACTGACAGCGGGTTGGTTTTCTCATGCTGTTCCCTCTGTGCACGGCCTTCTTCTTCCCTAGTCCTAGTTCTCCCCTTCCTCCCTAGGGGAGCAGCTGGTGCTGGAATCTCCTCCTGGATGATGGCTCCAGGGAGGACGTGCCTCATGAGTCCCTTTGCCACCCAGGGAGGGGAAAATGAGTGATGGAAAGCCCTGACAAGGAGGCTGATGTTCCTGCTTTGCCTCCTGGGGGTTACAGAGGGACAGTGCTGAGCCCCACGGGATGCTTGCTCCTGCCTGGAGGTGGTAGCGGAGAGAGGGGGACATCCCATGGGGTGCTCCCTTTGGGATTGAGCCAGCCCTGGGATCCCAATCCCATGGGGGGGATATTGGGTGGCTCTGTGTCCCCCATCCTGCTGTCGTGGTCCCCTCAAAGGTCCCTGCAGCTCAACTGGGGCAGCCCCATGAAAGCAACCCTGCAGTGGGTGGCTGACTCTGCTGGTTTGTCCCTCTGTTGCAGTCCTGCTGGAATGCCTCCCTGCATGCAAGCAGCATAAAGGGTTGGGATTTCATGGGATCTAGCTCTGTGCTGGCAGGTCCTGGGGACTTGGGATCACAGGGAGCTCAGCAAGTCCCAAAATCTGTCCTGTCCCCATCAGCAATGCGGGAATTGCAGGGAGACTGTCATTCCAAACCAGTGAAGTGGAATGAATATTTGGGAACTGGCAGCTCTCTGGCTTTTCTCCCACCACTCACAGCCTTTCTCTTGCTCACACAGACAATTTTTGTATTTTACTTCTTAAAATACATATCCACGTATATAAATACTGTATCTTGGCAGCCACTGCTCCTCAGCACCTGCTATTTCCCCGGGAAAATGGGGATTTGGTAATGGAACAGCCTCCCTGGTCCCTTGGGCCTCGTAAACCTGGCTGTTGTTTATGGCAGCACATGGCAGCGTTCTCACTGCTGCTGCACTCTCCTCTGAGCATCTCCCTGACAGGACCTGCCATGCAGGGATGGGCTCCCAGGGGTCACCTTCCCTGCTCCCCACTTGCACTTTGCTCTTTGTGGAAGTTGAGTTGTTTGAAGATGCAGGGCAGAGCTGGTCCTGGCTCAGCATCCCCTTCTTGGCTTTACCCCAGTGTGTCCCTGAGAATGGAGCTGGTGTTTTGGGTTTGGATTTTAATGGCTTACTGGTTTCTAATGAAAATAACCTGGGTGGACTCATGGCCAGGGGCACCACTCTGGGTTTCAGTAATGGTGGGGAAAAAGCCTTGCATGGCCTTTGCACCCTCACAGGGACTTTGCAGCTGCCATGCAGACCATACATGCTCTGCCTTTTGCTGTGGCTTTGGGACCCTCATCCTTCTGCCAGCACCCACGGAGCTGGGGCAGCCTCTGCCATGCCCACATCTCTCTTTGCTGCTGTGATGAAGGCACAGGACATCACCGTCTTCCTCCTCTTCCTCTTCATCACTGCTGGAATGACATCTCATGGGCCCTGATGGGGAAGTCCCTGTCCTTTGATCCCTGCTGTTGGATTCCCAGCATGGCCCCATGGAGGGAAAACCCAGCCTGGGGGTGGCTGTGGGGTTTTATAACCCTGAGAATGCATCCCAGTGCCCTCCCTGCCTCTCTGGGGAGCAGGGTCACGTCACTGCTCAGGAAACCATTCCCTGGGAGAGACAGCTTGTTAAAGAGGGAGAGAAACCCAAGGAGGCTGGGCTGGCACGGGGCTGGGAGTTGGGGCATGGGAAGGCCGGTGGTGGATGTGCTTCCTGAATGCCCCCCACTGCTCTCAACACATGCTCAAGGTTTTTCCCCAGTTCAGGTGTGGGACCACAGTGTTTTGGGGAGGTTTCATTGCATAGGGTGGGACAGCAATCCTGCTCTGTACCTGCAGAGTCTTGGGATTCATTGTTCCCTTGCAGGTGGGGTGGCTCTGGTTTGAGGGAGCCTGAAAAGTGATGAGCTGTGGGGTGGTGGATTGATCCAGGAGAGAACAGACTGTGGGGTGATGGGGATGTCAGACCCAGATTCTACTTACTCCCCATGGAATTGCAAGGCTTGGGGTTAAGGTCTGCAGGCTACCCCAGGGGAAATGCAGTGAATCTGTTTCTGGGTGTCAGCAGTGGGCACGATCCCACTTTTGGGGGAGCAGAGGCAGGCAGTGGGACTGCAGGTATGGCCTCGGGGGCTGAGTGCAGAGGCAGAGTGCTCTGCCCAGCCTGGCCATCCCCTCACTGCCACTGACCCAAATCAGCCGTGCCCTCAGCTCTCACCGACCCTGAGAACCCGTGTGTGGTCCCAGCACTTGCCACATCTCCCGGCGTGACATCCCAGCCGCTGTTGTTCCCCACTCGTTCCACCGGCAGGGTGAAAACTCTTTAAACGCGGGCTCTGCCTGGAAGCTTGGCAGCAAATCCTTCACCTGGGTCCTGGCTCCCGCCGGGGTCCCCGGCTCTGGCTGCACGCTCAGCACCTCCTCAGGGGAAGGAAAACCAGGCGAATAATTCACCCTGAATTATTCAACTGGCTAATTTATTAGCTGGACAGACGTCACAGCATTCCTTCCCTGGGCTGCCCACCAGCAGATCCCAACCTTCTGAAAGCGGAGAGCATTCCTTCCCCTGCCGTTTCCGCTGGCCCGCTCTGTTTATTTGCAAATCGCCCATTTGCGTGTGTTACTTGGATCCCTCGTGTTGCGCCTGCCTTTGATTTGGGCACGTAGCTCGCTCCGGGGGTGGCTGACCCCCGGCAGGGTGGGATGCTGCTCTGAGAACCGGGGCTTTGCCATGAGCAGCTGCAGTCTTTTTTAATTCATTATTTGTTTTCTGCAGCCGATCCCTGATTTTTTCTCACCGCTTCTGCTCCCGCAGACGGGAGGATCCCGTGGGAAGCGAGGGAAGAGCAGGCGGAGGGGACAGGGCGGAGGGCAGGCTCTGTCTGGCTCTCCCTGCCTGGTTTTGGTGGTGGTGGCTGCTCTCCCGTTCTCAGCGCTGTGGGTTGGGGCAGGCAGTGCTGGGGCTGCCCCTCTCCAGGCTGGGTGCTCTATAAACCTCACTCGGTCCGGTTGTGCCACGCTGGGTGTGGTGCAAACCACCCCAGGCACCCCATTCTTGATCCCTTTTCCAGGATTTGGGTTCAGGTCCATCCTTCTCCAGTGCCTGTGGGATTTGCTCAAGTGACTTCCCAGAGAAAGACCAAGGCCAGCTGGGATCTAGTTCTGCTGTGCCCCCCTTGGGTACAATATCTGGAAAGTGCTCAGGTTCTGGACCTGTCCTCTGGGTTATTTTGGGCTGCATTGCAGGGCAGAGTCCCTGATGCAAATCTGGTGTGCAAGGCAGGGACTGCAGGCTGAGCAGGGGGTCCAGCAGAAGCAATAACTCTGGGAAATGCTGCATCCCAGCCCTCAGGTTTGAGGGCATCTTTAAAAATCCCTGCTGAAAGCACAGGTGTCTGTAGAGAGGAGCAGCCTCTTCCACCCTGTGGGAAGTGCAAGCTGTCCTGCCACCTCCAAAGGCATCCCTGGGAACAGAGTGTGGAAGGGAAAGGTGCCAGAGGCGGGGAAAATCCCCCTGAAAGCTGGGAGTGAAGCAGCCAAGCTGCTTCCTGAGCCCTGGCATGGAGCACTCTCATCTTGTGCAGGGGAGGAAGGGCTGGAAGGGGATGGGATCACTGAGGGGGTTGTTATCCAACAGTACCTCATCTGACCCTCATCTTCCCAGTGCAAGAAAGCATCTGGAAGGAATGGGAGGTTGTTCCCCCTGCTGGGATGGCTCTGGGATATGCATCTGGGATTGGCAGTGGGAATCTGTCCTGCACAAGCATTTCCCTGGCAGCTCCTGGCATTAGCCATCACCCTGGTGCAAAGAGGAGGTGCAGGGCAGAGCCCTTTGTCCTTTGTGGGGTTTTACAGAAGGTGTCCCTGGGCAGAGTGTCCTGGTGTGGCTGTGCTGGGCTTTGGCAAGTGAATGGCAGTGGCTCTAATTGTGCCTGAATTCCTCTGAACCACAAGTGAAATCTGCAAAAATACAGAAAGTAAACAGCTTGGGGCTGAAATTCCCAGCTCTTTGGGGAACCTTCCACTAGGAGAGGTTTCTGAGCTGCCAACAAAAGGTTTGCTTCTCCTCCAGACTGCCTGTGTGGGGACCCCCTGGCCTGGGAGGGATGCAGCCACAGTGCCATGGGGACTGTCCTCAGAGCTGGACTGACTTCATGCCTTGGAGCAGCTTGAATATTTTCTTCTTGTTGGATTTTTGTTGTTGCTGTTGTTGCTGTTTTTTTGGTTTTTTTTTTTGTTTTTTTTTTTTTTAATTATTCCTTTGCTACTCATGTCTGCCAAACAGGGAGGTTTTAATCTCCTTCTTGCAGACTGTGAGAACAATTGCCCAGGATGCTGGAGTGACCTTTGCTGCACAAATAAGGAATGGGAAGATGGCAGTGGGAACCAGGCTCCCATTGCAGCCTCCCTGCCTTGTTGCCCTGCCCTGGGGAGCTCTGCTCACCCCTAGCTGCAGGTGCTGGAGGGGGAAGAGGCTCTGGCAAAGAGCTGAGCAGCCCTTGTCTGTCCCTCCCTACATGCTGGGAAAGATGCTGTCCCTGAGTGTGTCCCCAGGAGAGGGTGGGGCTGTCCCCAAGAGTGAGCATCTCTCACGCTCCCCCTCCCTCCCTTCTCTCTGGTCTGGTGCCAGCCCCTGGGTCACACTGACCCTGAGGAGCTCTGCCCAGAGCTGTGACAGTGACATGGAGACCTGTGAATGCCTGGGGCTCAACTGCACCCAAGCTGTTCCTTGTCAGCTCCATCCCCAGGGTGTGACTGGGTGCTGGGCCTGAAACAGTGGTAAATTTGGGGGAGGAAAACCAAATTGTGCCTGTGAGTGAATTGAGAGGTTTTTGGGATGCCCTCCATGGGAGAAGCCTGACTTTCCTGGGAAACATCCTCTCACTGGACCCACTCTCCCACCCACACACAGATAATTCCCAGTGACCCCTTCCCCTCCTGCTAGGGATGGTCTCAGCTCCTCCTGACCCTGCAGCTCCACAGGGCAGCTCTGGTTCCCTTGGCCTCTCCCTGCAGGTCAGGCCTTTCTCTGGCTCTCCTCCAAGTGTTTGGATCAGCTCTTGGAAAACTAAAGCCATAAAAGTTTGCCCCAGCTGGATTAGGAACCCACAGCGGCTGGCTTGGGAGGCAAGCACTGGACCCAGTGGTTATTTATAATGCAGCAGAGAGGTTAAAAATAACAGAAATTTGAGCTCAGGAAGTTGTTCTGGAGTATAAGAAACTCTTACTTTGGTATTCAGATGCCAGGGCTAGTGCTGGCCATCCTCTGTCCCTGATGTGCCCATGCTGTGTCCCTTGGGGGCCCACAGTCCCTTCCTCCCTCCCAAGGTGTTGGGTCCTGTTTTGTGTGTGCAGGAATCATCTCTATTTCCCAGGAGAATGGGGGCACCATGGGAAGCCCCCAAAACTGTGCTGTGCCAGGTGGTGGTGCAGGGTGAGCTGACTTGGGTTCTGCTCAGGGCTCCTGGTGCATGTGGGGAGGGGACAGGCTGTGGTCACAGCTCCTGTACACCCTCCCTGGTCATGGATATTGTCACGGCAGCTGTTTGCTTCCCTGAGGTCAGAGGGGTTCCCATCCCCTGCTCCTGACCTCTCTGCTGCCAGCCAGGCACATCTCAAGCCCTGGCTGCCCCATTCCTGCCACCTGGAGCCCTTTCAAAGCCTTCCTGAGACTCTTCTCTGGCATTTCCAGCTCCTCTCTCTGCCAGTCATGGGTGGGATGCAGGGTGGGAGTCAGATACTCCCCTTCATGTTCCTGGCACAGCATCCTTGAACAGGGAGAGCCAAAGGGTTTTTCCACCTGAAGCCTGAGGCTGGTTGGGACACACAGTGTCCCCTGTGACCCCCTTCCAGCCCACTGCTGGCTGACACACTGAACCTTCCCAAACCCCTGTGCAGGCACGTTCCTTGGCATGGATGTTTTATTTTGCTTCAGCTCAAACCTTTTCCCTGTTGACACAGTGTCAGCTTTGCTCCAGCTTGCTGGGCTGAGCAGGGGTGACCTTTCCTGTGTTTGCTGTCTGGGTTTAGGATCCATCTATGCTCTGCAGCCCCAGTGCAGCCAGCAGGCCGTGGGGAGCACCTGGCAGGAATATCTCCCTGGTGGGTGCAGTGCCACTTCCCCCTTTTTATTTCTGTCCTCATGGCTTTGGGCCTGTGTCCTTGGACCCAACCTGTTCTCCTGCTGCAGAGGTGTGTGGGGAGCCCTGCTCCCCTTGCACCTGTGCCTCAGAGCCAGGGAGTGTGTCCCCAGCCAGGCTCCATAGAGGGGCTGAATTTCCCAGTGGAGCTCTAGGGCTGATCTATCCCATCTCTGCATCACTACCAGCCACACAACCCTCTATTAGCAGGGAAAAAAATCCCTTCTTCAGGAGGGAACTTGGAAGGTTAATCTCAGGGTGCCTGCAGGAGGGTGGCTGTCCCCAGCCCTGGAGCCAGGGTAGGTGAGGACAGCCAGTCCTGCCCATCTGAGTGAGGAGAGCATCCTCTCTCTGGGCTGGGACCTACCACAGGTTATTCCATCAGGGTGTGCATTTTGGGCAGTGGAGCCAGCAGCCACACAGCCGGATTGGCAGCATTTCTAGCTGAGCAGAGCAAGGCAGGGATGGAAACTGGAGATGAGCTGGAGGCTCCATTTGTGACAGCAGTTCCTGTGGGATTCATGTGGACTCGCCTGTCTGGTTCTGGATAGCAAAAGCAATGTGTGAAACCCTGTCTGGGCTGTCCCAGAGCATCACCAGCCCTTTTCTTCCCACTCAGTCCAAACAGCACATGAGGCCAAACTTTGCCATTCGTGATCTGTGAGGAAGGGAACTTGCTAATGTTACTTTTTGGCAAAGTCTTGCTGAGAACTCCTCGAGGGTGAAATGAAACGGGGTCACAGAAGGGTTTAATTCAGTACGTTGTCCTTCAAGGGAAGGAAAAGTCAGACAAGAAGTTTTAAACATTTTATAAAAATATCCACATGTGCTCAGTGCAAAACTCACCGTCTTTACCTAATTTAGAAAATGACTTTATATGGAGAAAGATTTAACACTGCTCCATGGAGGGAAAGAATAATGAATACGTCTGCACCAAATCGTGCTGTCATCTGAAGATCTGCAAGTGCTTTCGAAAGGCTTGGAGAGAAATAATTGTTCTTCTCTTCCCTGGTTTTAGAAACTGAGGCATGGGATGAGAAAGCCTGAAAAGTGCAACTTTCCTGACTAATTTTAGCTATTTGAAGTCCAGATCTAAGTACCTAAATAAATGACCTGATTTTCATAGACTGCTGGTCAAGTCTCTGGGGTGAAACCTGGAACAAGTCAGGCTCCTAGGTCTGCAAAGGTGGCCTGGGTCTGGAGAGAGAGCCTCCTTCCCTTAATTTGGGATTGTCACCACAAGCCTTGCTCAGATTTAGAGTAAGATGAAGCTAATGAGAAGGAATCTATCTGAATTTCTTCGAACTTAAGAGAAAAAGAGAGAATTTCTGTTTGGAGCAGCCTTGCTGTAGCCATGTGAGTTCAGATCCCTTGGTGGCTCTTGGAGACAGGGGCTGGATCCCTCTAGGTCTGGGAAACAAAAACAATCCAGACTTTTTAGCCATGTTATCACACCCCAACCTCTGAAATTTATTTAGTAATAAATAGTGCAGATGGTGAAGGAAAAGAAAGAAATGATTGAAGGATCTGTACTATCCTGAGCAGCTGAGCTGCTCCTGATGTGGGGGAATTACACAGGGATGCAATGCATGGACCATTTCCCACCTCTGCAGTGGGGCTGAGGCTGCTGCTCTCAGCTCCCATCCTGCTCCTGCTGCCCAAATATAACCCAAATCCCTTGAAAGGAAAATGTGATCTCTCTTCCCCAGCTGAGCAGTCTGCTGGGTCTCCAGGGTCAATCTCACCAGGAATGAGCAGTGAAATGCTTGCAGAATGGACCTTTGAATTAGGTGGGCTTAGCTGGGATCCTGAAGCTGAACAAGTTGAACCTGAGGACAAATGGGGGCTGCTGGGTTGTGCTGGGAAGGGCGACCTGTTCCCAAAATGCCTTCCCACAGCTTGTGGTGCAGGGGCAGTGGAGGTCCTTGGGGAGATGCTGGCTGGGTGGTGATGTAAGAAGAGGGCAAAATACCTATCTTTGTGTTTTGCATCCTTGGACAGCCCTGAGCTCACTTGTGCACCTCTCTGTGTGCAAGAACAAATTTTAATTTAATTATGTGTGTACAATACCAACTCCTTCTTTGTGATCAAGGTCTGTCTGATGAGTGAGAATTGTAATAAATATTTCCTGTGACCAAGGGCTGGTCCCAGCCCCAGCATCTGCATTTTCTCCTCTGCATGCCACAGCTTGCTTTGTTTTTTGTCCTTCTGCAAAATCACCTCCTGCTGGAGAGGGATAGCTGGGCTGGGCATGTCCAGAACTGTCAGGTGTCCCTGAGACTTCCCCATCCCAAACCTGCATTGCTTCAGGATGGAGCTCAGTGTGACAGGCAGGGCTCAAGCATGAATCCAGCTCCTCTGGTCACTGCTGGTGCTGGCAGGTTCCTACCTGACTGCCCCTGCCACAGCCCTGGGGACACACAGTGCAGGACAATATTTGCCCTGGAGCAAGGGTCTGGGCACCGAGCAGCACTGGCAGGGGAAAGGCAGCCAGGCTTTGGCATTTTGCTTCCTCCTTGCTGCCTGATGGCCCCATGCCTGATTTTTTGCTCCTCTACCCCATTTTTTTCAGTCTGAACATGATCCTTTGTGCCACAGGACCACGGGCATTGCCAGCAGGGCTGCCTGGCTCTCTTGGTGCTCAGTGGGAAGCAACACCTCTTGCAGGTGGCTGTTCTTGTGGGAAACCCACCTGCCTTGGCTTTCTTGTCATTTGGAGATATCTCCTGTTCAGAGTGCCTGAAATGCACCTGCTGGCACTGAGGGCAGGAGGAACTGTGGCACTGATGAGATGGGAAAGACCAGATCAGGGGAAAATGAATTAGGACATAGAGAAGTCCCCTTGATCAGGACAGTAACCTCTAATCCAGCTCAGTTCTCCTTATTTACAGTTGCTGAGAGGGAAGGCAGGAGAAAAGCAGCCTGGCAAGATGCTCAGAGCTGATCTCCTTCCCCTCAGCTGCTTTGCTCTCACTAATGTATTTGCTGGCAGTGCTCGCTGTCCCTGGAGCATTTTGAGCTCGGTCAGAACAACTGTTCACAGCCAAAACAGGAGTGTCAGAGCAGGCACAGGACTGGGAATGGCTGGGCTGGGGGGTGACTGGAGCCCCCAGACTCTCAGTATAGGGTCCTTGTGGGGAAATGAGGTGCTGAGCCCCTCTGTGTCCCCTCCTCAGCTGGCAGAGGTGGAGATGCAGCAGGGAAACCTTGCAGCCCCTGCCTGCAGCAGGGTCCCTCAGCACCTACAGGAGGTTTCTGCTGAGGGAAGGGGCTGAGCTCTGGGGCTCTGGGACCATCCTGCTTGAAAATACTCCCTGAGAAGCCCCAGGGCTGCATTTCTCAGCACTGCATAGCTCAGCACTCAGTAAGAAGAGACATCCAAGAGCACTGCCCTGTACTGGGACAGGAGGAAGGACAGAGTCCTGAGGGAATCGATTTAGTGGCACTTTGCAGTGTTAGAGAGGAGATCAAAATCTCCCCCAAAATCTCCTACACTGTAAAATGAGGCATTTGATACCCCAAGCTGCAGCACGTGCTTCTCTCCTGAGCATCCCTGGACCTGAGCTTGTGCTGAGGCAGTGGCATTCCAGCACCCATTGCTGAATATTCCAGCATTTTTAGTATGGGCTGGTGCAGTCATTCTGCTTGGTACAGGCAAAAGCAATGAGAATTTTATGAGGTGTAAATGGATTGTGCCTGAAAGCATCCATGTCCCACTCAGCTCCGTACATGCACATGCTTCTTCTGCACCTCCTCTCCTCAGCCAAAATATCTTGTCTCCTTGCAGGCTCAAAGAAAAGATAAATATTAGCACTTTGAGATGCTCTGATCTGAGTATATGTCTGTGTGGCTGTTGTTGTGGTTAAAAAACACTTCTTCTGGCTGCAAAATTCATCAGGGTCCAGTCTCTGGAAAGGGAGGGAAACAAGAGCAGATGTTAATGAGGGAGCAGCAATATCTAGAGCTCATTTCAAAGCAATAATGGGGTTAGAAAGAGACAAACATTACACTGGTCCCGTGCTTGATGGCTTTATTTTTGGCTTTTTTGTTGCTTTTCACTTTAGTAGTTAGAGCATCCATTTTGCATTAGAGGGCAGATGATGAAATCACATGGGATCAGAGAGAGGTACCAGTGGTGGTCTGAGATGGGGAAGTTTGAGCCTTCTTGGCCATTTCAGAGAGTTTTCACCACAGAGAGCAGGAGTTAGAAGTGCAGAGGGAGCAGGAGTGGACAATGAGGCTGTGATTGAGAGGGAGACAGAACAACGAAGGGCAGGAGCTGAAGGCTGCAGCCTCTTTAGGGACTCTTGTGATATCTTATTAATGGAAGAGAAACTGCAATTTTTATTTTGTGGAAACTCTTTTGTTCCACATTAAATTTTAAAGTGCTTTGCTCCCATTTACAGCCTCCTGTCAGAGTGTGCTGCTGGCTGGGAGGAGCTGCCCTTTGAAAGGTTTTGGGAGAGCCCATGTTTGTGTCTGGGCTGGCAAAGCAGGGCAGGGATGCAGGGTCCTTCCCTGGGGCTGTCACCTCAACCCCAACCTGCTGAGTGTCACCCAGAGCCTGGGTGGGGTGTGGAAGGTGCCAGGGGTGGGCTCTGGTGGGATCTGTGCCCTTGGTAGGGGCAGGGGCTCGAGGAGGGCTTGCCTACACCCAGAGCTCTTTTAAATTAACTCCATGTGAAGGGACACATGGACCCTGGAACGGGAACAAGGCACCCTTATTCCCCAATAAACTTGTCCACACATGGAGTAAATCAATAGCAGCTCATGAGGAGTTGTGTGCTGGCTGGGGATGCTGCTTCAGGATGAGTCACACGCAGAGAGGGGGGCAATATAAAAATAAAAAGGAAAAGAAATCTGAGGTTTGGGTCCAGACCTGGACTTAGGAATGCCCATTGTGTTTCTGGTGTGCCAAACCAAAGGACTAGCCTTGAGCTGTGTCCTCTCCCCTGCCTGCTAATCCTTGTGGGTGGCTGAAGCAGAAGTTTTCACCTTGATCCCATGATTATATGCTGGGCTGTGGGTGCCTGGATATCAGGACTCTTTGTGGCTTTTAGCTGCTTGTGGGTTGGTCCCCACTGAGCTGGCCTTGCGCTCTAGTGAGGAGGGAATTGAATGGGCTGGGACTGAACAGCTCCAAGGATATTTTGGAATACCAAAGGTCATCCTTGTTGCTTTTCCTAAGCCAAAGTGAGCAAGGCTTGGATGATGTGCAGGAGATTGGGAACTTGGGGAGTTGTGTACATTTTTCATGAAGATTTTTGGGAGATAAAAAGCATGAGAAATCATTTGGGTTAAGGTTCCTGAAGTGACCAATTGCCTTAAATGAGGCTTATCCAGAGCAGCCTGGGGCTGTTCCAGGACACAGCAGTGTGCAGGGCCAGATCCAGCTGCAGAAGCAGGGTCTAGTAAAGGGTTTGGAGAGGAAAGGATGAATTGACTCTTTCAGGGGGCTGAGTGCCAAGGATGTTTCTCACCTCTGTCCCAGCCCAGCAGTTGCTGCTGATGGGGGTGAGGACATCTCACCGAAGGTGCCCCCTCTCCCTTGGCAGGATAAAGACCCCCAAAGTAACAATTTCCACCTAAATGTGCTCAGACTGACTTTGTTCCCAGCTATCTCAGTAAAGATGAGCTGTGGAAGGGGTGTGGAAATGGAGCCTCTGCAGCTGCCTCTCTGCCTGATTTCTCTCCAACACCAAAAGCTCCCAGGGCAGTGGGCACCCAGCAGACACCTGGGCTTATTCTGCAGGAATGAATGAATGGAATAAATCCATTTTAAATGCCAGGTTTTGACACAGGTGACAGGTTTTAGGAGTGGCTCAGCCCCTGCTCTCTCTCCCTTTGTAGAGGTTTGACTCTGATACCACACTATCAGTGCTGCCAGCACAGGAGGAGCCATAGGGGCTGGAGCTGGTCCCTGGCTGGTGCCAGAGCCCTTTCAAGGCATTACAGATGATGTGCCATCCTCTCACTGAGCTTCCTGGCTATTGTTAGCTGCTGTTGAAGCCTGACACTAATTAAATGGGGTATTTTGTATTTAATAAATTCCCACTTGAGTCAGGCCAGCAGGAGGGCACTGGCCAGATCCCTGCCAGTGCCACTGCAGGGTGGCAGCACTGGAATGGTTCTCCCTGAGAGTCTCTTGCACCCCTCAGCCCTGTGGGTGCTACCCCTGCACCCTGGCAAGCTTGTCTACCTGATCCTTGGGAAGAAAATCCCCCTCCCTGTGGTGGCAGCACCTTGGGATACCCAGAGGGATCTTCAAAGGCTGGGAGCGGGATGAGCATCCCTGGTGCCATGTCCCATCTTGTCCCCTTTCCTGCCACTCCAGGCAGCCAGCCCTGTGCTCACCCCACTCCCTGTCTGTTCCCACTTCCCATCTTTGCAAGGAGACATCAACACGCTGTCATGAAGCTGAAAGCATCAAACTGGTGTGATGCCCCAAACCCCCGGGAAGCTCTGGAGCACTGCCTGCATCCTGACTGCTGGGAAGGTGGGAAGCTGCCCCCGCTGCCAGCCAGGCTTCATCCTCCTCCTTGGCTTTCCTTGCCTGGAGGGGAGGCTGGACTGGTCTGTTTCCCCTGGGAATACCAGAATCTCACTTGGCAGCAAGCAGGTTGCTGGGAGGGAATTGCAGGAGTAAGGGCATGGTTGACTCTGTGCTCTTCTCTGCCTACTGTCCTTGCCTGGGGAGAGGAAATCAGGGGCAGTGCCATTCCTGCAAGCAGATTCTGTAGGATGCACCTTAACTTTTACAAAATAGCTGCTTTCCTCATATTTTCTAAGACTTGAGATATTTAATCTAACATCCATCATGCAAATCCTGCAGTGAAGCCCCTCCTGCTTCTTAGAGCTGTACACCTTCCCTCCATGCCTACCTTTGTTTTTTTGGGCAGTGGGGTGTGGCATGTATGGGACATCACATCTGAGTGCAGGCCAAGGTTTGGGCTGGAGCATGTGGGGTCAATCCTGCTTTTAAGCCTGGCTGCAGCTGTGTGGGTGTGTGAGGCTGGGAGGTGCTTTGGGGTGGCATTCCCTGTGTCCGTGCAAGTGCCACAGCAGAGCTCCCATACTGAGCACCATCCCAACCCTATTTTCATGTTCTTCCTTCCTCTACCACCTCCTTCCTTCTCCTCTGCCAGTGAGATGCTAATCCATGAGTTCCTTCCATGGATTTGCCTGCAGGGCTCAGTTAGAGCAAACACCCAACCCTGCTGAGCCCCCATAGCTGCTCCAGCTCCTGCTGCCCACAGTGGCTCAGCCCCGGGGAGAGCAGCTCCCTGCTCCTGGTTGTTCCACATAAGCCTGGGATGGATTTCAGTCACTGTGGGATTTTGACGTGGTGTCAGGATTTTTCCATTCCTGCAGACGAGTGTTCCTTGTAGACACCTCAAAAGCTGAGCCAGGTGCACCAGCATCTCCCAGTGCAGTCACAGACTGCCTGCAGCCTCTTCCATGCAGGGGAAAAGGCAGGGATTCTGAGCTGGGGTAGCCTTGACCTCCACTTCTCCACCTGCAGAATGCCCTCCTTGCCACTCATCCCCATTGTGAAAGCTCTGTGCTGCTTTCACTGAAAGCTGCTATTTTTCTTATTTTTATTGATCATAGACTTCAAAACCCAAAGTGTGTAAGATGCTTCCAGACTAATTAGTACTTAACCTGCAACAAAATATTGTATTTTACATTGATTTTTTTTTTTTTTAGAAAGGAAACATTGGCTCAGTTTCTAAATGAAACACTTTAGCAAGCCATTTGGAAAATCATCATCATGTTCAGACTTTGTAAACATAATTTCTTTAATATTCTTTTCCCCACAACTTGCAGCCGGATAAGAAAACATAAACAAGGGTTGGTGGGTGGTTTGAGTTGCCCCAAAGATGTATTTCTCCAGCAACACTCTGAACAGGAACTTGTACCCAGCATTGCCTAATGCCAGCAGGAAGGGCTCGGGTCTCCCCTGGTCAGGCACAGCTCCCAGGAAAAGATTTCCTCAGAGGCTCTCTCTCAGCGACCCTTCCAGTCAGAGCAAGCCAGGAATTACCCTCAGAAGCTCCTGGGGACCCCCCAGGTCAGGGCAGCAGTGAAAGGGAAAAAAGCAAGTATGGGGACATGGGGGTCTGTGTCCCTCAGCTCTGCTTTAAGCCATTTGGACCCTTGAGAAGGGATGATAAGGGGCCCCCCAGCCCTTCTGCCCTGGCTTATTCCATAGGCTTAAAATCATTCTGGGTTTGTCCTTGGATTTGTCCTCTGAGGTTTTATTTTGTAAGGCTTGGCCAGGTTTCCTAAGGGACTTTGAGCTTGTACCCTTTTGCAATCAAAGTGCTGTGCTGGGGACATGAAGGGCACAGCTGCAGCAGATGTGGCCAAGAGCTGGATGCTTTTGGCTCCTCTTGGAGCCACTGCAGCCAGGACTCTGCCTCTCCTCCTGTCTCCCTTTGTTCTCTCCCAAGCCCCACACTTCCCATTTGGGGAGTGCAAATGGGCAAACCCCAGGGCCTGAGCTTTTCTAGGAGCCTTGGAAGGTGTTTGTCTCAGTGCAATGGACACGTTTCCCTGCTTGGTGAAAGAGGGTGGAAGGAAGATGCTGTGGAATGTCCCCATCCCTATTTGACTTTTGGGACTTCTTGGTGATGACTCTGGGTCTGGGAGTGTGGGGTGTGCTGGTGAGGGCTGTGCTCAGGGTGGGATGCTCTGCCTCTCCAGGAGGGTTCCCTCCCAGGCTCCTGCCCTGTGCCATGACTTTCCTGTCTCTCACAGTCTGTGCATAAGAATCCCTTGCCCAGTCTCTGGATGAATGGGAATGGGCTGAGTGGAAGGCTGGGGCAGGGTAGAAACAGGTCATGTGTCTGGGATGTAAATGGGGTTGTTTGTTTAGCTTGCTCACCAAGAGCTCTTCCTCCAAGGTTTCCCCTGGCCCTCAGTCAGCAGAGGGAATTCCCTCTTCCTCTGCCCAAGATCCAGCTGGGATTGCTGCAGGGAACATGCAGACCAGCTGTAATTACTGTCTCTCCTCATGTTCACCAGGTTTTGTGCTCCTTACTGGGTGCCATCCTGCCATCCCCATATCTGGGTGATTAGGGATGTGCTGCATTAATCAGCAGGGGCAGTGGTGATCCTGCAGACCTGCCCCATCTCCTGCCCTGCCCCACTGACATTGCCTGGTCTAGAGGAATCTTTCAAGCACTTACTTTGTGTATATTTAATAGGCTGGGATTTGGTTTGAGCTTGTGTGGGATTTTGGGGGCTCAGAGGGCTGCATCCTCCAGTGAGATGTGGCTGGGGGGAAGAGTGGTCCCCAGGGGAGAGGTCTGTGGAGGGAGGCAGAGAGCCTGTGTCCCCTGTGACAGGCAGGTGCTGATCTTCACAGGGAATACTTCAACTCCACAAGGAATATTTTGGCTCTGCAGGTGTGGGCACAGAGTTTTCCTGGCCAAGGAGGGTTAACCCAGTGTTGGTGGGAGCAGGGAGTGAGCTTGTCAGGGATCATAAGGGAAGCAGAGGAGCTGCCAGGACAATTAGCACAGGCTTGTTCTCCCCAGCACGTCCCTGGGATGCAGTGGGACTGTAATCAGCCTGTCACTTCTCTGGCTTTATTAATACATTGATTTTTGGAGGTTTTGGCTCTGTGCAGCGTGGTGCCTGCCAGCCAAGCCTCTGCGGGAAGTGGGGGTTCAAGGTGGCATGTCTCTGGGCATGGCACTGCCTCATTTTGGAAGCTGTTCAGGCTCCTTCCTTGGGGACTGATGGCAGAGGAGGAGGAGGAGAGACATCCCCTCCATCTGTGTGCTGCCCTAGGAAGGGATTTAAATCACAGGTTTGCAAAAAAAGAGGAAATGTGCCTGATTTGCTCAAGCTTTGAAGGCTGCAGGAGCTTCCTGACGATGATCCCTTTCCCACTTCAGGCAGGTCTGGCTCAGAGGGGATCTCCTTCCCTGGCCAGGGAGCCAAGCATTGTCAGCTAGTGCTTCCATCCTGGGGCAGGGGCAGCAGCAAGGATCAGGCTGTGCTCCTGCAGCTCCCAGTGAGGGCAGGCAGGGGAGTTTCTGTTCCCAGGGTCAGTACCCTGTGTCTCATCTACCTTCTGCTCCAGCAGCAGAGGGTGAGAGATGCTCTTCAGAGAAATACATCAATATTAAAATATAAATAATAAACACAGATAAAAATTTATATAGATATGTATGCTTGGGACTTGTTTTATCCTCATCCATCTTTCCATGAATCTGGGAACTCCTCCTGCCTGTCCTGTCATTCTTTCCCCCTCCAGTGTGAACTTGTCTGACCAGCACAACCTCTTTGGCACAGCAGCCCTGATGCCACATGTGTGACCATGCAGAGCCATCCCTTCAATTCCTTCATTTCACCAACTGTTACATAAATCCGCTTTTATACTGAACTCGTGGACGTCACTGGATCTCTGTCCATACCCATAACATCACTGTTTCCATGGGAACCAGCGTACTTCCAAGGGGGAAAAAGTAGAAGGAGACTAAAAAAAGGACAAAGAAAGAACAAAATAAGACAAATATGTGACATATCCCAACTATGTGTTGGTGTAGGATGTTACAAAGATTTCGCTGCAACTTGTTTAGGCAGCCTTGCATAACAGTTTTTGTCTTGACTGTAGCAGCAAGCAGAATCACGGACGGCAGAAACTTAATAGTATCCCAAATTTCTGGAGTCCCTCAGAGAGGAAGGGACTGGCAGCTCTGCACGAGGTGCCACTCTGTGTGAGCAGCAGGGGAAGATGCATCTGCCCGTGTTGCAGCATTTCCCTGGGTTTCCATGGGTTTTCCTCCCTCCTGGAGTGTGACTGGGCTGTGCATTGTGAGGGTGCTGGGGGTTGTGGATGTGTCCTGGAGAGCAACTGGCTCTGCTGAGCTTTAGGGGCAGCTGCTATTAAGGGATGTTTACAGTGGGTGAGTTTAAATATATATATTTGGGGGTTTAGTGTCCATCCACTGTGCACTTTATAATGCGTGGTGAAGGAAAAGGTCTTAAATAAGTTATTGAGCCTCAGCAATGGCTTTGGCATATTGAGAGTATTTTAGCTGGAAGCCACAGTCTCCCTGTGGAAGATCTGGCCATTAGGAAGGATTTTACTGTTCATGACAACATCTTTGTTAATGCTGTGTGTGAGTTGCTGGGAGGGAGCCCATCCCCTGGCTCACAGGAGGTGATGGCTGGTGCTGGAGGCTGAGCTGGGAGCTGGGAGGGACAGGCCTGGGAAGAGGATGGGGACATGCTGCCACCTCTGCAGCCCTGCTCTGATGGGGAAATGGGAGGAGTGCCTGTCCCTAAGCCACCCCAATGTTAGCTGAAGGTGCCAAACTGTTGGGAGAGGGAGTTTGGGGGAAGTTGAAGCTCCTGTAGAGCTCAGTTTGGGCGAGTGAGGCTTCACCTTCTTCTCCTCTACTCTTTTCTCCAGGAGATGCAGGGCAGCGGGAGTTGGGGTCCCAGCACATGGCTTTGGCTGGTGAAAGAGCTGGTGAGCTCCATGGGGCTCCCACCTGACCCATCCTGCAGGACCAGAGCTGGGGCCATGCACTGACCCTGTGCACCAGTTCATTTTGGGCTGTTCTTTTGGTCACTGCTCTTGGTGCTGAGACAGGCGTGAGCAGGAGGGAAGAACTGGGATGAGAAGCCAAATAAATTTAGCCTAAAGTGCTCTTGCTTGACATTTTATTACTTTACATTATACTATATTTATTTTATTAAAGCACCCATCCTTGCAGATGCTGGTCCCAGGGTTGGGTTGCCAGCAGCCAAGCTCTCCCAGCTCAGGAGTTAATTGCAAGCAATATGTAGGGCTTTTCTTAAAAGCTCCAGCTCCTGAAGTTTGGAGATTATGCAAGTCACTCAGCTTGCAGGATTTTTTTATCTTCATTCTTTTTTCCTCTCTCTCTCTTTAAGCAGTAAGATTTTAAACCCTTTTGGTTGCTGGAGAAAAAGCCCTCAAAGTAGAAATCTAAAAGGTTACCAGGAAACAATGCCAAAACTATAAGACAAATGAGAACCTCATCAGGGTTTAAATTTTTTTTTTTTTTTTTAACCAAACAAGTTTTTTTTTTTCACTCTTCATTCTGTCTAAATATGGCTTCATTCTTTGCCTCATCACCTGGGTGCTGGACAGGGCTCCTCCACACTGCTGAGGAAATCCTGCCTCTCCCTTCAGAGGTGGCTGCATCTCACAGGCAGAGGAGAGCATCTCTGCCTGCAGCTGACAGTGCTGATTCTAAGTCTTTGGGAGAAGAATGTTAAGATGATTGCTCCCTGAAATGCCCCTTTTCCTCCACTTTTGGGCTTCACATTCCCTTTTTATGTGTTATGAGGCCACTGGGGACTCCGTGGTCACGCCAGGAGGGGAGCAGAGTGCTGCCTTTCATGGCAGAGGGAAGCAGCCAGCAGTGCATCCCTTTGAACATCTGCAAGCCAAAATGAATTAGAGATGACATTTCCAAAAACACTGCCATGAATAATCGCCCTGTTTTGGTTTCCAGGTTTAATTGTGAAGCTGCATGAATTAAAAGAACCTCCTGGGTCTGCCTGCCCTGGGAGGGAAGTGGTTTCGGAGAGCTGCAGAGCAGTGATGAGGCAGGGATGCTCCTGCCTGGCTTTTTCCTGGCTCAGATCCTGTGGATGGGTATATGCCAGTCTCCGAGGGGTCATGCCAGCTCCTGGCAGTGTGTCCTCAGCCTGCCAGCTGCAGTGACCCGGGATGGGGCAGGCAGCCACGCGGTGGAAATGGAAACACTCCTCGAGCAGTGCTTGAATTTTTAAACCCCTTTGTGCAGCCCCACTGGAGGAGCCTCTCAGCTTTGCTTTCCAGGAATGCCCTGGCAGTGGGACTCGCCTGGCACAGATCCCTGAGGACCACAGGGCAGAAGGCAAGTGCTCCATCACACGTGTGCCATGGGCGTGCCAGGGCTGCCATACCTGCAGTGGCTTTTCCATCCTGCCAGGGAAAAGCACGTCTGCTGCTGCTGTGGTGCTGTGGTGCTGCAGGAAGGGCTGTAAACCTGCAGCATCTTCCCTGCTTCATCCTTTGCTTGTGATCCTCAGAGAGACAAGTGGGAGCAGGCCTGGAAAAGCATCTGGGTGGGAAAAGCTGTAGGATAGAGACCATGTTGCAGTGACATTGGGGGCAGACCCCTGCCAGTGCTTGGCTGCAGGTCAGGGAAGTGGATTCACTGGGCAGAGATACTTAGAGAGCACCTCTGGCATTGCTGCATCCATGGAGGTGGAAATGCTTCCTGCAAATGCTAAAAGCAAAACACAGAGGCCGGTCTTGCTTTCAAAAGAATGTGGTAGGGAAAAAAAATCTAATTAAATGTCTAGGATTGTGATAGGAATCCTATAACCTTTAACTGGGCATGACATGGAGAGCCTTTTCCTGTTGGCTTGGTGCAGTCAGAGGCAAAGCTAGAAAGGGGTTATTATTTCCATCTGTGAGGCAGATTAATTCTGAGAACTTTTAACTTCCTTTGCAAATGGCCTAAATTAATGTTTTAGGATTTTAGTCCCTGCCTTCTCCCACCCCCCCAAAGGCCAGGCCCTGGAAGTGCCATTATGCTCCTGTCAAAGGGGCTATTTCTGGAATTGATCATATGAATGAATCCTAAAACTCCACTCTCATTAACGTCTGCAGCTTATCCCGGTGTCACTCCTAAGCTGGTGGGACTTGGTGACACTGCAGGGGAAGGCTGTCATTTCAACCCAATTTTCACATCACATTTGCACAAAAATTTCCAGGCCTTGCCAGTGCTTTCCACACATTTGTCAAATCCCAGCCACTGTCCCAGTGAGTGAGGGCTTCTCCTGGCACAGAAGCGATGGCTGTGGGTGCTGATGGGGGACTTGCTCGTGGATATGATCCCTGGCTCCAAACAACAACTCCTTGCCCTAAAAAACAGGCAGCAGAGAGAGCCTAGTGTCACCTGCCTGGATCCAGGGGTTTATACATTCCTATGGTTGATTTTCATTGCGTGGGACAAACCTGCAGCCTCTGGAGCTGCTGCCCCCCTTGCCCAGGAGCCCTGCTCCCATCACACTGCCTGTGCAGGGAGGGAGGAGGGCTATCCCACCCCTGCTCCCCAGCAATCCCACCCTGCTTCCCAACAATCCCACCCTGCTTCCCAGCAATCCCACCCTGCTTCCCAACAATCCCAGAGGTGCCTTCTCTCCTCACCCCCAGGCCAAAGAGCCCACCAGGAACCCTGCAAGTGCTCCTGCTCCTCAGAGAGAGCCTGGAATGCAGCTGGACAGAGCATCTCACCTGGTTACTGCTGCCATCGGCCAACAGATCCCAATTTAATTCACTCACTGGTGAATTTGATCCAAACTTCTGCAACCAAATCGTAGCAAGCATAATGCAATGTCTTTCTCTTTTAATTATATTAGGCTGGGTAGTGCTGGCTAATTGAATCTGGGACTCTTGCCTCAGTTACAAAAGGTGCTGTGGAGTTTGGGCAGGTGGCACTGGGAGCTGGGTGGTGGCAAGGGGCTGAGGACTCTTTCTCTGTGAAAGGGCTCCTTTTGTAATAAGTGAGTGACTTCTGGATGTTTTCCTTCTTTTTTTCTTTTGTTCTTTCTATCTTATGAATTTTAAGAGTCACGTTACAAGAGAAGTGTTACTGTGAATTTCTGTGTGGCATAAACAGATTTTTTTTTAGTTGAAAAGAATCTGTGAGGATTTTGGCTGCCTGCCTTGAGTACATTGATGGCAAAAATGTGGATTTTTAAGAATACACTGGGATGAGCAAGTGACCCTTAAAACTGGTGACTTTCTGACACCCATGGGGTGGGGTGGATGCGGTGACCACCTGCTGTGTGGGCATGAACCCCATTATTAATCCTTTTTCTTTTTAATATCAGCCCTACTTGGTGTGAGGAGGAGGCAGGACCCTACAGGCCAGCTCTGCTCCCAGCAAACATTTATCTGATGGCTGTGGGCTCGCTGGGTTGGTGGCAATGCCACCTCTGCCCCTCCTTTCAAGTATTCTCCTCCTCATGTGAACTGCTGGCCAGGGACCAGCACTGTCTCTTGTGCTTCCCCAAAGCCCCTTTGCCCCTTCCCTGCCTGCACTGCAGCAGTGAGTGGCATTCAAAAATGCACCTTCTGCTTTTGCTAATTGAAGAGTTTCCCTTTGTCAGCCTCTCAGCTCAAAGGAGGGTCGGTACAAAGCCATAGCCAGCAGCACTTTGTGTGCCTCTGAAAATCCCATTAGCAGAAGAAAGAGCTTGCATTTTTTTTCAGCTAAAAAGAAAAAAAAAAAAAGAGGGCAGAAAAAAAAAATATAACACCCCCCAAACCTTCTGATCTATCAGCTGCACATTAGCATACTGCCCTCGGCACTGCTGGGGTGCCTGTCCTGTAAATATTTAATCAGGGTGAAGTGTTATGTTGGACTGAAATGTATGTGCTTCAGGGAGCAATGTGCTGATGAGTGGTCTGCAGTTAAAGTTGGGCTAAAAGACCTCTGCCTTCAGCATATAAACACCCCTCCTGTTCCCTGGGTCCCCCTCCCTCTCCAGGCTGTTTTCATGCCTGCAGATGTTTGTTCCTACAAGACAAGTTGGGATGTGGGGAGGGCAGCCCTGAGAGGGAGGGACAGGACAGGATGGGGGCACCTGTACCATAGCCAGGGTTGGTAGCACAGGGGAGGCCATGGCTGTGCCAAGATGCTGGCCTGGGGCAGGGTTTCTTTGGGCAGGTAAGGGCTGCTGGCTGCACCACGGAAACCTCTTGGGGGTACAGATGTGGTGCTGGCCCCCAAATCTCCCTGCTGGCCACAGCTGGTGCCCTGTGTGTGGCAGGTTGTGGCATCTTGCAGGGCTGCACTCTCCTGGCTTCCCTCCACTTGCCATCAGTCACTGGTACCAGTGCCAGCACTGTAATGGGCACTGAGGGGCATCTGGGGCTTTGCAGACTGTGGCATGCCAGGGAAGGACAGGGAGGGTGTCTTTGGTGCCATCCTGTGCTCTTCCATTTCAGCCCTTGCTTATCCACCTGTGCTGGACACAGGGCTGTGGTGGGCTTGGCTCTGCTCAGCTGTCCTGGGGGAGCATTAGGACTTGGACAGGGAAGAAGTGGGATCAGAGTGGCTCCCAGCTGATGCCTACCATGGTTGTGTGCCCATCTCTGCTTGCCCAGGAGTTTGCAGACCCCAGCCAGCATCAGCAGCTGTCCACTGGGGCAAAAGCACTCCCAGCTGGGATGGAGTGTGTGGAGGAGATCCACATCCAGTGAAGGCTCTTGTCCACTGCCACAGAAGAATTTGAATGGATCTTTGAGTGTCTGGGGACAGTTGTGTCCATCTGTCTCCACAGGTTTTGACCCAACCAACCTGGCTGTCCTGGGACCTCCTCACTTCCCTGCTGCATATCTTGCACAGCCCATGCAGGTGACATTCCTTCTGTCACTCCTTTGGGATCCTTTGGTGTTTTTTAATTCTTTGTGTTCCCAAGGGCTTTGCAGTTCCTTGCTGGCAGAGCTTTGGACACAGCTGGTTCTGCTGGAGGATGCTCCCAGCCCCCCAAATTGGGGATTCCCTTCAGTAGCTGCCCCCTCTTCTGGCTGCCCTCCATGCCTGCCCCCACAGGACTATATTTAGACTAAATATCCCAGCCCATAGCCCCAACCTGACAGTTGGAATGTCTGTCCCAATATCCTATAAACATTTCTCCCGATTAAAAGATCCAGATTGCCGACAACCGAACCATGACTCAGCCCCTTGTGGTATTCCAGGAATTCTCCCAGGATGGGTAGCAGGAGCTGCCAGCCCCAGCCCCGTGTGCTCAGTGGGGAGGCACCTGCTGATTCATCCTCACCTTCCCCTTCCCCAGCAGATAACGCTACAGCACGGGCTCCTCAACACCACCCGCTGCTGTGTTGCAGTGAAAACTCTTGTCTGACAAGGGCCATGCTTATTTTCCTGGAGCATAGAAGCTGCTGCTGGCACTCAGGCAGGAGCATGGCCCTGCTGCCTGTGGGTTCTGGCAGTCGAGAGGGTGTTTTTCATGTGAGGCTGGAAGATAACCCCGGCACCATGCTGAACCCGAGCCTGGATTTCCCATCTCTGTGCTCCTGGAAATGCTCCCAAAAGGATGCAGGAATTGGGTGCCAGGTTTGAACCATCCCTATGGGGATGTGCTGCAGCAGCACACTTTATTCTGCCCCAAAAGTGCATCCAACATCTCTCCCAGCAGCTCAGCTCTTTAAAAATTGCTCCTAGAGGCAGGAGGCAGGGTAGGAAATGGGCTCTGCTGGTCCTCACTTAAAGGCTTTTAGGAAGTTCATTAATGGTTTTGGCGGTTTTAATTTGGATTGGGAATGAAAGTTCAAGCAGTGGCTTCAGGGAAACACCCCTGGGATAAGGTGTGACATGGTTAATAGAAATTGTAATGTTGTTAAAGTGCTTTTCTGTAAAATGCCAGGAGAGGAAATTAATGGTGTGGGGTTTTTTTAGTTTTTTTCTAAAATTTGATATCTCTCATTTAATTAAATGTTTTAATCCATCACATCAGCACTCAGCACTCTTGCCATGCAACTTCCATTTGAGAGTGGTTTTCACATTAGCTGTAGCCACTGATGGCAGCACAGGGAGAACACGTGCAGGTATCCAAACATATAAACCCAGATAGTGCCTAACGCAGGGAAGCTGCTTTGCCCCGGCCTTAAAGTCCAAGAAAACCATTCCAGTTCAGCTGTGGCTTCTTGTGGATGCACCTCTGGGTCTGTTGCCTCCTTGACAGCTGTGTGCAGGTGGTTTGAGAGGGTCAGCATGCTGGTGATCCTGCTCAACTGCGTGACGCTGGGCATGTTCCACCCCTGCGAGGACATCGCCTGCGACTCTCCGCGCTGCAGGATCCTCCAGGTACGGCCCCAGCACTGCTGCAAGCTCAACAGCAGCCTCAGGCTGATGTGGAGAGGGACAGACTGGGCTGGCTCCAGCCCTGCTGGCATTGTGTCCCAGGATGGCAGGGCCTGCCTGTGCTGTCTGTCCTGTCAGCACCTGGGAAATGCTGGTTTTGGTGTTGGGATGAGAACACACGGAGCCCTGCCAGGCTGTGCCAGCCCCAGCCTAGCCAAGCCTTTCTTGGAGTGCTTGGGGAAAGCCAACCATTTAGTGGTCAGTGAAAGCAAAGCCCAAAATATATTTGTCCCATTATCCCAGTACTATGGGTGCTGTTGGACCATCTGGGTTGGGGAGGACACAGGGCTGCTCTCAGCACAGCTTCCTTCCAGGGATTTAGCTTTTAGAGATGCAAGAGGAGACCTTGCTGGACTCAGGTTTCTAATTGGTGCAAGTGTGCAGAGTATCCCTCCTCCCTTCCTTTCTTTTGCAGAGCTTTGATGACTTCATCTTTGCCTTCTTTGCTGTGGAAATGATCGTCAAGATGATCGCACTGGGGATTTTTGGGAAGAAATGCTACCTGGGAGACACATGGAACCGCCTGGACTTCTTCATTGTCATTGCAGGGTAGGTCTGGGGAGGCAGGTCCCCTTCTTCCTGAGTCTCTCTGTGGTTTTTTATGGCTCTGCTGGGCAAGCACTGGATTTGGGGGAGCAGCAGTGAAGGCTGGGGGGTGGCTGGTGTCAGTGCCGTTGGTGTTATCCATCCCAGTTTCCCAGCAGGGATCACTCCTGAGCTGCTGCTCTGGTGTTCTCAGTAGTTTGAGGGAGAGCTGATACTCAGCTCACAGACAGAGCAGGGCAGGGTGACAGAAGTTGTTTGTGGTGGATTTTGACCAGCCCATGCCCTGGGGCTCCTTTGCTGGACACTGGGCTTGGCTCTCCTCCCTCCAGCCCACCAGGGGTTTCAGTTTCCATGGTTGGAGTGGGCAGCTGGGAGCGTGGGGAGCTGTGCCAGGAAGGATCTGAAACGTGCACGATTGCCCTCTTTTTTTCTTTTCTTGAGGAAAAGTGATCAAGTTCGCCTTTCTGAGTGTTTTCCTTTCAGAGGCACCTGGTTTGAATTAAAGGCTCTTCCAGCATCTGAGAGTCTCCTGGTGGAGGCTGGAAATCCACATGAAAATTCTTTGGCCACTGGCCAGCGAGCTGAGTTTCTTTGACACACGAATCTCTTGCTGGCCCTCGCCTCCCCTCCCTGCCCCAAGAGCCTGAAGACTTTTGGGAAAACAGTGGGGTTTTGCCTCTTTTGATAGAAGTAGGGATCAAATTTACTAGATTTTCTTGGAAAGAAGCAAAGGCCCCTCCCAGCTTGTTTTCCAGGCATGGATTTGGTGTGGCCCAAGAAGGGGCAACTCCTTAATGAGTTTTACTTATGGTCCATTGCTGGCCTCCCAGGGGCATGGCCCATGCCTTTGCTAGTCAGCTGGGAGAAGTAAAACAGAGGTGCCAGGTCTCCCAGTGCATCCTTGGCTTGAAAAATTCATTGCTGCAGAGGTGAAAAGATGCAGTGAGGACCCAGGAGCTCTCATTGTCCCCATAAACCTGTCTTCTTGTGGCAGGAAGCCCCCACTTTCCCACAACCCCCCACTTTCCAGCCCCACCAGGCCTCTGGCTCCTCAGTTTAGGAGAAAGCTCAGGGCTTCCTCCTGAAATGTCAGAGCAGTGTTAGGGACAGCAGTGATGGGATGCTGGACCAGAGGGAACCACGGGTCCAGTCAGGTCTGGTAGGGTTGTAGACACCAGCAGCACCTCCAAGGGCTGAAGCTTGCTAAGCTCCCTTTATTTCTTTTTGTTTATCATGTCTTATGCTGGAATTAATTGTGATGGAGATCCCAACCCAAGCAAGGCCAGACATCCCATCTGGGATCTGAGGAAGCATGGTCACAAGATGCTGGGCTGTTCCCAACTCTGCTGTGCTGAGGTGCTGCCACTGTGCCCTCCCAGCCTGGTCCTGCCTTTGCCTGTTGATCTTGCAAAGCCTTTGGAGCCAGACTGACCCCTGATGTCCTTTTGTGGGGGACCCCACCATGATAGGACCTCACTCTAAAGGCACAGCAGCAGGGACCATCCTTATTCTTATGCCAAAATATCACACTTCTCTTTGCTTAAGCAATCTCTGCATACCTGCTGCACCTGGCCAGGTGTTTGGGTATGTGAGAGTTTTCTCCTTCCTGGCAGAGCCACATCATGGCACAGATCCCCCCGTGCAGCAGCTGCTCCCCCATCCCCAACATGCACAGACAGTTTTTGCTGCAGAGGATTTCTGCAACATGGCAGCCTGACCCTCTCGTGCCTTCTGCCAGGTCAGCTTTGCCTCTCTCTGAGTGATGGCTCTTTCCTCCTTGTGCATGAACTGTTCCCATCTGGGCCCCGTCAAAACCAATTCAGCTGGCAAAGGATCGAACTGGATTTAAATACAAAGCAGAGCCTCTCCTCCTCCAGCACTGGCTTCCTCTGCTCCCTTTTTGCCCTTGTGCTCTCCTCCAATCCTAGCCCATCCATCCTGGAGTGCTGCATCCTACTCAGAGCATTGCTGCAATCCTGGAGGGCCTGCTGAGTGCCAGGGAAAGCCAAAGGGGCTGCAGGAATGGGCCACTGCCGTAGCAGAGAAAGCAATAAAGGACTCAAGTCCTTAGTAGACCTAAGATATAGGTTAAAAAGCACTGTAAGGCATAAGGGATAAAAGTGCTGCAGGGTCAAATCCCAAGGAGACAGAGGGAAATTCCTCAGGTAGCCCTTAGTGCAGCTTTTTGGTTCCCAGATGGGGCAAACCAACCCATGGTGCCCACAGCACAGCACAGGGGCAGGGGATGAGCTGAGCTCTGCATGGAGGAATCAGGAAAGAGGCCAGAGCCAAACTGGGGCCCTGGAGTGCCAGGGCAATCCTCAAAACCCAGCTTAGATACCAGGTGTCATGTTTATATGGAGGGCTCACATAAGGGCTTCAAGCAGCTTCGCCAGTGAAATGCCAGGGGGGGAGACTGGGGTTTCCATGTGGCCTTGGTGACCACAATGAAGCAACTCTCCTTCTGCCTTCACATTTTTTTTCTCTGCCTTTATGTGCAACACATGGGAGGAGGGAAGCAGCAGCAGACTGTGAGCTCCCCAGCACCCAGCAGGAGCCTGGGCTCTCCTGCTTTCCCTTACACTTCCCTTCTCATGGGTGGCAGAAAGTGATGCCAGGGGAGAGGAGGAGCAGCAAACTGTATCTGTGGGGCATTAGGTGAAAGCATGTCATACTGGGCCTGTACATTCCCAGAGGCACAGCATCCATAGGAGCCCTTCCCAGCCACCACCAGTTTAGAACAGGCTTCAACCCACACTGCCTCCCCCAAGCCCCCCCCACAAGCTGCACCTTGTAGCATTTCATCATCCCCATTCTCTGAGAACTTTCTAGACCTGACAGAAGTTATCATTGTGGAGAAGCCTTTTTGTGTATTTTTGCCCCAAATCTGCCTTTTGGAGGTCTGGGAGAGCCTCTTGGATGCTGTCCTTGCTCCTGCTGGCCAATTCCATGGGATGCTGTTAAGTGCTTCTCATCTCTGTTAAACTGTCCAGACCAATCTCATGAACTCATGGAGAGTAAATGACTTCTTTGTGACAATGTAATGCAATTAGTGCTAATTGTAGAGTGTGTAATGTCTGCAACACATCTCTGTAATTACAGTAAAACTCGCCGGAGATGAGAATAATGCTGTATTATCCAAACTCTGCTTAGGGAAACATGGCTTTGGCTGTAGGTCACAGAGCTGCGTGGGGAAAAAGGGGAGGGAAAAAAAAAAGTGATGAATGACATAATTATGTTGCATTATTTTTAGAGGAGGGGATTTGGGGAGTTTGCTGGCGAGAGAACACTTTGAAGGTTAGCAGGCATCGCAAGCAGCTCTTGCCCTTTAAAGATGATTTGATATCATTTTGACATCTCCCAGCATAAGACACAGATATACTGAGGATGGATGCTTGTTTGCATCCCAAAATATGCAGAAGTGGTTTCAGTTTAATGCTGACTGGGGCTTGGGCTGGTGAGCCAGAGCTGTGGGATGGAGATGTTCCCTGACTTGGTGTCTCCCTGGCCACTGTAGGACCCAGCATCCCAGAAGGGCACAGGAGCACCTTCTCTGCTCTGTGGGAAGAGGGTAGACTGCAATCTCCCTTCTGCTCAGCTGGAGCCAGCCCTAGCCCCACACTTTGCTGCAGTCCCAGCAGCTTGCAGGAACACAGCTTATTCTGGCTCTGTTCAGATAAAGACTTCCATGAACCTCTGCATCCGTGTAGATTGAAGTGGGCTTTAAGCCATCCTCATCAAAAAACCCCATGGTGTGATTTTCGAGTTATCCTGTGCAGGGCCAGGAGCTAGGCTTTGATCTTTGTGGTTCCCTTCCAGCTCAGGAGATTTTATGATTTTATTCTAAGATTCTAATGCCAAAACAACAAAAATCCCTAATGGTTTATTGTTTTCCTGTGAGAGAGCTTTACACCAGGGGATAATTTGGAGCTGTAAGAGCTCATGGGGTTCCTCCCTGCCTTCCTGTGCCCACGTTCTGCTCCCCACCAAGCAGGGCTGTGCATCATCCCCTGTTTGAGCTGTGTGGGTCTGTGGTTACTCCAGCCTCAGTCAGTTGTTTGGCCAAGGCTGAGGAGCCCTGTTTGTGCTTTGCTTACTGTAATGGTAACGAGCCTCTTCAAAGACTTTGTAGGAAAGTTAAACACTTCTGGAATATTTTGCTTACGATTGAAAAGGAGCTGGGGCTGGAGGTGGTTGGCAGGCTACTTAATTCAGGAACAGACACCACTTCTTTCTCTCTTTGCTTCCTGAATATTTCTAATGTTTGTTATGATATTTTCTCTCTCTGTTGAAGGCTGTATTAAACAGTGAGCTCCACTGAAGCCTTCATAAATAACCTAAAGGATGTCTTTCTCCCTCCTGGTTTTGAGTGGTGAATTTCAGGGATGAAATAGGCTGCAGGAAACCCTGTTGTGTTCATAGGTAACAGGAGAGAAAGGGATGCCACAGCCCCCACTCCAGCCCTGTCCATCTAAATCTGGATGGGGTCTGAAAAGCTCTTTAGCTCAGAAATTGGAAGGAGGGCTATGGTGCCAGAGGGGTCTCTGCAGGGAGCTGTGATCCCATGGTTGCAGCAGCCAGAGCAAGAAGCCCGCTGGGTGCTCTGGGTGAAGCTTCCAGCATGTGGCCTTCACCCCACAGTGCCAGATTGCTCCACAGGCAGGCAGGGCTCCTCTGAAGGGCATTTTAGGTGTACAAGGCTGATCAAGGGGCTGTTTCAGCTCCCTGGTTCAGACACAGGGAATAAAGAGATGGTGTGGCACTGCCTACAGGAGCCCCTGCTGCAGCCTCCCACTGCAAAGGCTGTTCTTCCCCCATATATTAATCTTTTCATCCCTTACAAACAAAACTAACAGGGAGGCAGGATGAATGTCGCTTTTTCATGCCCCCTGCCTCTGTTGAGCCATCTGACCCCAGGAGCAGCACGTGGGATGTGGCAGCAGTGCCCTCTGTGCTGCCTGGGCACCCCAAGTGAGCACTGGGGTGTAATTGCCCGTGTGAGAGGCAGATTTGCACATGCAATTACCCAATGTGCAGCCACTGCCACAGCCACAGCCCCTCTGGGCTGCAGGGAAAGCTGCACCAAACCTGCTCCCAGGAGCCTGGCCCTACCCTGGGCTTTCCAGGATGGATCTGAGTGTCCTGGAAACCGGGAGCCTCCTCCGTGGCCCCACTGTGTCCTGCCTAATCCCAAATTAGATGCTTTGTGCTCTGAGCAGAAGTGCCAGAAAAACATCAAGCCAATATTCGTCGTCATGAGCCTCCAGGAATTCGATATCTGGGGCTGAGCTGTGCAATTTAATGTTTTAAGTTACTTTTGGGTGGATAAAGGGTGGCTAAAACCCAGGCACAGATGAAATCCACGGCTGTGGATGCTCTGTGCTCCGTGCTGCCTTCCCACAGCCTTTGGAGCAGAGCATCCCGAGCAAGCTGCATCCCTGACTCACAGAAACCTGCTGGGTAAAAGAAAGCCCTCAGCAGTCTCCCTCGCAGCTGAGCTGACTCAAATCCACCTGTGAAAAGCTTGGATTATTTTTTTTTTAATCTTTAGTACTTTTAAAAAGGTAATTCTTTAGTTTCTTTCAGTTCTGCAGCTGAACTTGCTGCTGCTTCAAAAGCCTCATTAGTCAAGTGTCCTGGCTGGGACACATGGTGCAGCCAGATCCAGCAGGCTGTAGGGTTCATGCTCTCTGTGTGCTATTCTTTTTCTTCTGTTCAGCTTGATTGAAATGAGTATTTTTAAAATTAAGCAACACCCACGAGTGCAGTGAGACTCGCAAGGCTCCGAACACAACGGCTGAGTGAAAGCAGAGCACAGCCAAGCTGGTGAGAGCCGGGGGAAATTTCATTCCAGCTTTCTGAAGATACAACGCCACCTAAATAATTTCCCCTTGTCTTTTCCAGCACCGATGGCTTAATATCACCCGCTGATGGCTGTGCTTTGTAGATAAAGGGTGTCTATTTACCCAGTTTTGGAAGCGTTTTAACGCAGAATAAATCTCAGCCCCTTTCTCCTCAGCAGCGCAGGGGTTGGGCAGCAGCAGTGTGCAGGGGTGGGCAGCTCTCGGGGTGGCCCTGCCTGTGGCCACTGCTGTTTGCCACCGGTTCCTCTTGTGACCTCGGTCACATCCCCTGGCTGTGCAGCATCCCCAGCACGCAGCTGTGAAAGGGGAGAGCTCAAGCTTTCCTTGGAAAGTGCCCTCAGCAGAAATTCTATGTGTGACTCTTCTGGGTTTTCACATCTTGTGCCTCCTGAGCAGGAGTGATGCTGGCGGTGGGAGCAGAGTCAGGGCTGGGTGCTTCAGAGGAGCAGTGCTGGCTACACGTGGAAAGCACATCACTGGAGTTTCTGTGCTCTGTTAGAGGCTCTCTGGTAAGCAGAGCCACTTGAACCCTTCCTGTGATGCCCTGAGCATCACTTTTGAAAGCCCCTTTGCCTCAGGGTTGCTGCCTGGTATTGCACTCAGGCAATCCTTCCCGGTGCGTTGGGTTTTACATGAGAGAAACCCCAGCATGCTCCAACTCACTGTCTCCAGGTAGAATAGGCACGGGTTTCACCTGCCTGCTCCATCCTGAGGCATCCCTGTTGCCTGTCAGCTGAGCTCTAGGAGTTTTCCTGCTTGGAGAAGCATTTGCCAAAGGTTTGCATCAGCTCCCTCTCTGCCTCCCACCAGCAGCCCGTTGTACGTCTGGCTTTGCAGATGCTCCACTTTTATTCTTAGAAAGTCCTAAATATTTCCGCTTTCCTTCTGAATAACTCCAGTGATCGGGGGCTGCTGATCACCCTGACGAGCTGTGAATCCGTCCTATTTAATGCTGAGTTTCTCTCTGAGCCTTTAACTTGGCTGGGCACCAGGCTGGTGGCAGCGGCGCTGACAGGCATCGTGCCTTCCCCTCTGAGCAGAGATGACATTTGAATTGAAGCTTCATCAGGAACCTTTTACACTGCAGATTTCCAATGCATAAATGCTATATATGCTGGTAAATGTACCTGTCACCTCACCAGCTGGTGACATCCTGACATTTGCTCTCCCTGAGTATCTTCTCTTGCCAAGGATATGGATTGATTCTTCCTGTGCTTCCCCCTGCTTTGGGAAGTGACCTTAGAGCTGGGGACTGGTGGTGTTCTCACTGGACTTGCTCTTTAGTGACTGAGCTTTACTGACATTTTTTTCTCTGAGTTCTCTCAAGGCACTTGAGCTGTTGGTTACCAGTAAGGCATGGACCCTGTAGTCTGTCTGGAGCTGAGCTTGGCACTGCTGTAACACCAGTTCTGGTATCAGTGTCCAGCAACACAGGCAGGAGACCACCTTCTTTCTCTTGGTCTTGGTGTTCAAGTGTTTGCTGAAGCCTCTGGATTGTTGTTCAGCTTGCTCCTTTAAATTTGGTATTATAATTGTTGTTTAATAAGTTAAATCAAAATGCATTTTACAGCATGTCCTTTGCAGCTTACAAGCACTCATATCTCTGGAAGTGCATCTGGAGCTGTCATTAATCAGAAAATGGTTTGTCTTGGTGCACGTAACCACATGCTGCTCTGAATTTTGCTGGCAGCCTCTGCTTTAATAATGAATGAAAGAAAAGCTGTATATTTGATATGGGCTTTTTACCTGAGTATTGCCAACCACACAGAAATTTTTTTGAACAGTGAGTGAAACCTGACGCAGTGAAAGCCAGGGAATCCAGTCCTCACCTTAGCCAAAGGTTGCCCAATGCAGGGAGTTCTGTGCACTGAGGAAGGGGCTGGTTTTCCCCCAGGTCAGGTGGGATTTTGTGAACACACTGCCTCCCTTTCTGGTCAGTGGCTGAGAACAAATTCATAATATCCATATGTGCCTGTCCAACCTCCATCTCCTGGGACTGTCCCATTGCTGTGAGGGTCAGCTGAGAAGAGAGGAATATGTTGAGGTTATTTTGATCTTAGGTGTGGTTTGATCATCATCATCTCATTACAGCCTATCAGGTAAAGCCTCACTGCATTGGAGTTGTTTATTTGGGGGCTGGAAGGGGAGCCTTCTCTACCCTGGGGCACCCCTCACCTGCTGGGGGCCAGGAGGGAGCAGGGTGGGTTTGGCTGATCACAGCAAGAAAAGAAACCTCCAGTGTGCTGCAGCCATGGCAAACCCAACACAGCACTGATGGATCCTGCAGATCCTGCTGGGATTTCCAGCAGGGAGGAAAGGGACAGAACTGATGCCTTGGTGCAAGGAGTGACCAAAACCTTCTCCAGAAACTTGATGCCTAATCAGGTGAGATTAATTCAGGCCAGGGCGTGGAGGAAGGTTTTGACTGAGAAGCAGAGAGCCTGTCTGTGAGATGGGGCTGGAAGAACTTGATTTGTTTGACTTTGCAAAATCAAGCCTGAGAAGAGATGTGCTTTGTCCTCTGTAAATACATGGGTGGGTAAACATCAGGGACAAATAACAGCTAGAGAAGCTACTTTAAAGACAGTGCTGCCATAAGAACAAATGGATATGAGCTTGTCCTGAATAAATTCAGGCTGGAAGTTAGGCTTCTAGCCATCAGAGTCGGAGGGAGGGAACCACCCAGCTTGTTTGGAGATGGAATTTGGTATTTTTTGGAAGAGATTAATATGCTGTGGTTGCCTGTGACACTGGGAACCTGGCTGTTCAGGGAGCCTCAGGGTTGTCTTCCTTACCTTTGCCTGGCTCTGCCTCTTCAAGGATATTTTGGACAGAGCTCTTGGATCTTCCCACAGCCAGAGAGCAAAGCACTGGAGGTGTTGTGACTGATGACTCTGTTGTGCTTGAGCAAAGGTGTCATGAGAAGAGTGAGAGGTGCTGGAGCACCCCAGGGACTTGCAGCCATCCAGGTGCATCCTAAGACTACGTCCTGTGAATGTTGCTCCTCTATGTCCTGAGCTGGGAAATAACCCTGTCAGACAGTGGGAGCACTGGGAGGTTCCTAGGTCCATGTTGGCCCCATTTTTCATCTCCAAGTGTCACCAGTTTTGGTCCTACCTGCCAAGGGTCTCTGCTGGGCACAGGCAGCAGAGCTCAGTGTCCTTGCTGCTCATCTCCTGTGGCCCACAGAGGGGTCTGCACCAGATGTTCTTCCTTTCAGGATTGTGGTGGTTCACAGCACAACAGTCTCAGATTCATTACAGTACCCATAAAATTGATAAAAACAGGGCTATGCCTGGAAATTTCCTCTCTGGACTGTGCAGGGACTTTCAGAAGCTTCTGCCTGGCCCTGTGCAAAAACAGAAACCAAAGCAGAAGAGAGAGAGAGAGATCTGTGGCTGTGTGAGCTGGCGTATCACATTCCCCCTCATTGACTTTATCCTGACACGCAAACAAGCCTTAATTAATTCTTCTGGCAAACTTTCCTGATGGGAGAGATGCAGTAACAAGTCCCTCTGTGAGTGGTTGGCATTTGATGTTTGCTTTATAATGTTTGATAATCTAACATTTCTCCACCGGATCCCTGACCCTGCTCTGTGGTTTTGTGTCTCTCCCAGGATGCTGGAGTATTCCCTGGACCTGCAGAACGTCAGCTTCTCGGCCGTCCGCACCGTGCGGGTCCTGCGCCCGCTCAGGGCCATTAACAGGGTCCCCAGTAAGTCAGACCCTTCTCCTCCCTGCTGGGGACAGCTGGCTGGATCCGTGCCCCAAAGGTGGAAGGGCAAACCCAGATGATTTGGTCTTACATCACAGCTCAAACATTTGCCCAAGCCTGGCAGTGCTGGGCCCTACCACCACAGTCTGGGTTCCTTTCGACAGCTGGCATCAGAGATGAGTCAATAATTATCCAGGACTGTCTTCTGACACCTTCCTTTCTCATCTGAAGAGGGTTTGTGAGGAGGCTGCTCGAAGGGCTGAGTCAACAGCCTTTGCCAGGAAGTACAGGCAGTGGGGTCTGAGCCATGCTGCTCCCACCCTCCCTGGGGTACTCCATCCTTCCCTGGAGACATTGGGATGAGAAAATCTTGTTGTGCCTGGAGATAGCCCCCTGGAAGGTGCTGAGGACCCCAGAGCTGGTCCATACAGCCCAAAACTCCAGCATCTCCAAAGCAGACCTGGGTGGGATGGGAAGTGTCTCTTCATTCCTGGTGTATCAGGACATGGACAAGGGTCTCAGCCCTGCTTTAAGCAGCAGTGGATGGCATTGCCTGCTGCTGCTTGGCAGCCCAGCCCCAGGTGGCACTGGCCATCACAAACCCTCCCAACTGCCCCATGCTGGGCAAATCCCAGTGCTCCATGAGAGGCACTGAGCACCATCCCTCTCAGGCTGTATGGATCAGGTATGTTAACTATAACTACAACTGCACCAGAGGAATCCTTTTCCTGGTCCTACAGTCCTGGTCATCAAATCCAGTACTGTTTTAGCCAAATTAAATCCAAGTCTGCACTCCCCTCTCTGAACTGGCCCAATGCCTTGATGAGAACTAATCAGCTTCAGTTCTCTCTGCTGATGCTGGAAGTGCCTGGGATTTATTTATTTTCCTGCTCCTGACTCTTGAACTTAATCTGGCTTTGCTGATGTTTCAATCATTACAAAAGCTTCAGAATCCTGTTTGCAGTGTTGGGTTTTTTTTTATCCCCACTGCTGAACTGGTGGGCAGCTGAATTCATCCACCACAGTCTAACTGGAGATGTAATTCACTTAATGTGTTTTGAAATCCTGGGTAATTTATCTTGTCTTCTCTGCAACGTAGATACAGTGGGATAGAAATTCAAGGTGGGAAAAATAAAAAATGAGCTTTGTATGATGATCAATGCAATAATTATAGGAAGTAATTTTAATTAATTAGGAGTTGACACAAGGTGGCTGTTCCCCAGCAAAAGAGTAGAAGACAAACCCTGAGAGAGGAGGTGACAGCATCAGGATAAGAGAAAAAAAGTCTTCCTGAAGTATCAAAGTAAATGGTGCAACAGTAAGGCTTTCTTTAGATAAAAGTCAATATAAGCAAGTGAGAGAATGCAGAACATGGGGAAAGAGGGAGAGTGAGAGATGAGCAGAATATTACACAGATGTCAGATGAAATCAATTTTTTGTGTGTAAATGTCAAGTTGAAGTCACCATCAATTTGTCTTTGTTACAGAACTGGCTGTTCCTGAACTTGTGAGAATTAACTGTCAGAGAGAGTCCTGTATTTTAAGGAAGAGAGGGCATTTAGGGTAGATGAGGGGAAATAGGGAGGGAAGGGAATTTTGAAATATACTGAGTGGAGAAAGAAATATGATTGAGCAAAGGAGAACATCAGAATTTAATCTAAGGGAAGAAAGGAAACATAACTGCTGGAAAACTTGGGAGAATAGGACTTGAGGAGCAGGGTGGGTAGGTCTGGTGTCCAGGAGCAAGGCATGAATGAAGAGGGGTGTTCCAGGGGCTTTGGGGGGAAGCCAAAGGGGATGGGAAGATGTGATTTTTCACAACCCACATGTGGGTGATGAGGATAGAAGGAAAAGAATAGAAGAAAATACAGGTGGAAAAGTATCAGAGGAAAGGAAAAGGTCAGGAGGACATAGCTGGAACAAGAAAATTCAATGTGAACTTTTCCCCTTTGCCTCAGGTATGCGCATCCTGGTGACACTGCTTTTGGACACGCTGCCCATGCTGGGGAACGTCCTCCTCCTCTGCTTCTTTGTCTTCTTCATCTTTGGCATTGTGGGAGTCCAGCTGTGGGCAGGTTTGCTCAGGAACCGCTGCTTCCTCCCTGAGAACTTCAGCATGTGAGTCTGTGTGGGCAGCACCAGAGTGTCCCCAGCCTGAGGGAGGCTATCCCTCCAGGATCTGCTCTGTAAAAAAGCCCTTCTCTTCTGTAAATGCTCCCTGCTCCTAGATGCCACCATCAGTCCTGCTTGGGTACACACAGTGGGAACAGAGAGAGCTGTAGCAATTTGTCATTTGCATTTTCAGGCTGTCCTTAACTCTCAGCTGGCACTTGGGAACCTCTCTGATTGCTAAAAGCCTCCCAGAAAAACCCTCTGAGAATGGGAGTTCAGGCTTTCTAAATTCAGCATATCATTAATGTGTGATCTTTTCCATGTGGAGATGCCCAGGTCTGAATCCCCTCCAGCATCTGGTGGTGTTTATTGCCACAACTTTTGTAGTTCCACCTAAACCCCAGGAACAGCTAGTGGAATTACTGTGCATCTTTGATGCTAGATACTTTTCAGCCTCAGAGCAAGAGATAGACCCTATCCCAAAGTGCTAATTTTCACAGATCCCTGGATTTTAAGCCCAAAGGAACTGTTGTGATCAGTTTTCTGGCCTGATGTAACACTGTTTGGACAGCAGTTGAAATAGCTGGTAGCTGACAGCCTCTTTCAGGTTTCCATGCCTGTTCTACCTACCTGCTGTTTTCCACCACCTCCATCCCTTCAAATGCTTGGAGAAAGGCAGCTGACTGCAAACCCTTGATGGCTCTGCCAAGTTCTGCCATTCCCATCACCTTTCAGAGGATTGCTGATTCGCCAGGGTGGATCTGGCTGGATTCACACCTGGATGGAGGAATCCTACAAGCCCAAAGCCTCTTTCCTGTACACAGTAGGACAAGGTTGCTGCTGCTGCTGTGGCCAGGCTGGCATGAGGCACCTTCCAACCTCTCCCACTCACCTCCTGATCAACTCCCACCCCTTCTGCAGGTCATGCCCTCCAAGGGTGGCTGGAAGTGTCACTGCCAGGACACGTCCCTGTTAAGTAAATGTCAGCAGAGCAGGGAGATAGCTTCACCACTGAGTAAATCCAATAGAGCCACAGGCTTGGGTGCTGTTTAATTGAGCCAGAATTCCAGGGGTTTAGATAGGCTTTGAAGGGTATTACAGGCAATTCTGCAGGAATTAACCAGGCTGAACTAGGCTTAAAAATATCTTCGCAAGCTTTAGTGGGAGTCCTGGCAGCATTAAGGAGATAGTGTGTGCAGAGCAAGGAGCCAGTTTCTGACTGGCCATGGGTTGTTTCATCTCCCTGAAGAGTATTTTTGCCTGGTTTGCTGTGGTAAGGCCACCCTCAGAGGGAATTTAGAGCTTATCTGTGGGCTGAATTGACACGGTGAAATGCAGATGAAGGCCCTGTCTCTGATTTTTAGGAATCTTGGGAGGTCCTTGTACATAGAGTCTCCCTAGACAATTCTCAGCTTCTCCAGAAGGACAGGACATGCAGGAGCTTAAACTGACTGATTTCAATCTTCCTGCAGCAAAGACATTTCAGAGAAGCCCTATCATGCTGAATCCTTCTCTTAGGAGAAGGAATGTTAAAGCCAGAATGCTTCCAAAGGGAGCAGCTTTTCATAATGCCATCAGAGGGATTGCCAAGGGGCCAGGTGCACTGCCTCAGTTTCTCAAAACCTATGCAAGGACATCAGCTCATCCTCTGGGGCTGCAGTAAGTCCAGGGGGATTCCTTCTTTAAAAAACAGCTTTAAGATCCAGAAAAGTAGATATCAGACTGTGCTATTACAGCTGTCTCCCAGCCAGATTGCCTGCAATCGGTGTGCAAACCTGTCTGGCCTCTTTCAGCCCCTACACAGTGGATTTGGAGAGGTACTACCAGACAGAGAACGAAGATGAAAATCCCTTCATCTGCTCCCAGCCCCGGGAGAATGGGATGCGCTACTGTCGGAGCATCCCAACACGGAGGGAAGAGGGTCTGGAGTGCACCCTGGATTATTATTCCTACAATGACACCACCAACACGTCTTGTGTGAACTGGAACCAGTACTACACCAACTGCTCTGCTGGGGAGCACAACCCCTTCAAGGGAGCCATCAACTTTGATAACATTGGCTATGCCTGGATTGCGATATTTCAGGTGAGCCCTGTCTGCCAAGTGTCACAAGGTGACAGCAGGTCCTGCCCCCAACATGTTCCCAGGGGCTGTGTAATTGCACTCCTGGGGGCTGTTTTGCACTTATATACCATGTGAGCACTTACACAGAAGTGCACAGGTGCTCAAGGTGTTAGGGATACAATATCATGCCTGTTTTGAGAACATGTCCACCTCAAATGCATGGACAAAACCCTGTGGGTGTGCAGCCTGATGATGCTGGTGTGGAGCTGAGCCTAGAGACTGCTCTTCTCTCTGCAAAATGCAGTAGTGGCCCTTAAGTCCAGCTGGAAAGAGGCTGGATTCAGCCTGGGCAGCTGGTAATGTGGCTGTTGGCATTGGGAGGAGCAGGAGTTGGCTCCTCAGCATTTTGTACTGCACCAAGACCTACTATGGGGTGTCAGGCACGACCCAGCCAGAAGAAACATTGCCTGTGGACTTTGTTGTAACTGAGCCTTGAGGAGTTTGTTTTCCCTTCCTGTTTCCACCAGGTCATCACGCTGGAAGGCTGGGTGGACATCATGTACTTTGTCATGGATGCACACTCCTTCTACAACTTCATCTACTTCATCCTCCTGATCATTGTGAGTGGCCTTAGGGGAGCAGAGGGGGTCCTCCTGACATTTGGAAATAGCAGAGAGGAGTCACCTAGATGAACAGGGCAGAGAATGCAGTGAATATAAAAGCTGAAGTAACAACCAGCCAGCTGGGAGAAACACAGTTTCCCTGTGGAATTGTGCTGCAGCTGCATTTTGCTGCAAACACGAGGAAGGAAAGAAAGATGCACTCAAGTGGTGGTAGATACACTTCTGTTGTTGCTGCTGCTTCTACTGCTTCTCTCCTTGTGCTGCAAGTTTGTCTCTCTTGCTTGCCACCTTGAATTCAAGTTTTAAAGTAGGCAAATTTCACCTGGTCGGTTTCTGAGTGCCAGAAAGGGAAGAGGCTGCCCAAAAATTCCTCCGCATTGAAGAACCCATCTGACTGGGTCCTTGGTGCAGTGGAGATGTTTTGGGAAAACAATCCCAAACTTCAGAGAGCACGTTTAGAAAGGAGGGAAGAGATTACTGCCCACAGCCCACCCACACTTCACAACATCATCTGAGACCACCCACAAAGGAGCCAACAAAGGGTTTCTGTGGGGTGGGCTCCATGATGGGCTTCATCTATGCAAGCAGAATTGTCTACAGTGACTGGCTGAGCTCGTTGTCTAGACTCCCTTTATCGTCAAGGGAGAAAAATAGGTGCTTTAAGGGGGTGATTCATCTCCTCTGAAGGTAGACATCCAAAATAAATTAGATGCATTGCAGACTTGATGCGCCTATTTCTCTCTTGACTCTAAAGGATCATTAGGTGCCTCACTCAGATGTAGCTAAGTGAGATGAGTCCTTGTCTTGCTACAGAATTGGTCTAAGTCCAGAAAAATAGGTGCACATTGTCAGTTAGGTCACTGTGGGGATTTCTGCTCCTCATCAAGCCAGGACAAACCCTGATGAGAAAGTAGATGGTTCTTGAGTCCATAATGCTGTTTTTTTCTGTTAGCTTCCCCAAGAGAGAAAAACCCTTGCTCTCAGCCTCCCCAAGATGACGAAGAAGAAGATCAAGCAGTACTTTTCCAGATGCCGTGCTAGTAACATTAGCAGTGTGTGATAGCCCATTAGCACGTCAGTAATTCCCTGTGATCCAGGCTGGGCTCTGAAGAAGGCAGAACCTCATGAAACCCTGGCTGGAAAGAAAATCTCCAAGCTGTGGGTACAGGCTGCTGATGCCCTTGCGTAACAGTCACCCTCAAATCCCGTTAGCAGGGGAAAGGGATCTGCTCGCAAGCTGCCCACACACTGGCAGAAAAAAATGCTCCTATCAGGAAGGCTCAGTGCATTCATTTTAATGCCACTAATTGTGATAATTACAACTGCTGTCTGTGGAGAGAGAAAAACACCATCTTAAAAGAGCAAGGAATTTTTTGTCATAATAATCTCTCGTCTTTGATCTCTGACGTCCTCCACGGAGGGCTGGCGTGGGAGTCCCTGGGGAGGGATCTCGGGGGGTGAGTCAGCCTGGCCAGGGGTCCCTCTGCGTGACGCAGGGGGTGAGCCTGGCTGGGGTTCGCCCCCACTCTTTGTGCCCTGCAGATCCGTGGGGTGTGCCACGGCCACACTGAGGTGGCTGATGTCCCCTGTCCCCTTTAGGTGGGCTCCTTCTTCATGATCAACCTGTGCCTGGTGGTTATAGCCACGCAGTTCTCCGAGACAAAGCAGCGCGAGAGCCAGCTGATGAAGGAGCAGCGCGTGCGCTACCTGTCCAACGCCAGCACCCTCGCCAGCTTCTCAGAGCCGGGCAGCTGCTACGATGAGCTCCTCAAGTACCTGGTTTACATTGCCCGGAAAGGCAGCAAGCAGCTGGTGAAGGCCTACAGGGCAGCAGGCGTGAGGATGGGCTTCCTCAGCAGCCCCACGAGCAAGGCGGGGGCTGAGCGGCGCGCCAGGAAGCGCCGGAGCAGGAAGAGATCCTCCGTGCACCACCTCATCCACCACCATCACCACCACCACCACCACTACCACCTGGGCAACGGGAACCTGCGAGCGCCCCGTGCCAGCCCGGAGATCAGCGACGTGGAGACCAGCTCGCTCCACAACGGCACCCAGCGCCTGATGCTCCCTCCCTCGGCACCCAACTCCCTGGGGACCCCCAGTGCCTCTCCCAGCAACACCGAGTCCGTGCACAGCATCTACCACGCCGACTGTCACTTCGAGCCAGTGCGCTACCGCTCATCCCTGCCGCAGCCGAGCCTCGGCTTGCCCAGCCCAGAAGGGATCCCCAAGAACGTGGTGGGCAGCAAGGTGTACCCCACAGTGCACTCCAGCACCTCCCATGAGATGCTGAAAGAGAAGAACCTGGGGGAGGCGGCAGTGGGTGCTGGGAGCAGCAACTTGACAAGCCTCAACATCCCTCCCGGGCCATACAGCACCATGCACAAGCTGCTGGAGACACAGAGCACGGGTGAGCTGGGCTTGAATCTACATCTGGGGCTGCTTTCCAGAAATACAGTTTTTGTCCTAATTTTTTTTCTCTGTCTGATTTTTTCTGCAGGGTTCTTTTCAGTCCACGTTACAGAGAAAGGCGATGGCTTTCCAGGTGAGATGAGCAGGAATCTTCTGACCTACCTAATGCCTCTTACAGCCAAATTTAGGAGAGAGGTTTCAACGTCCCAGACTTCGTACCTGCAATAAGCCAAGGGATATGAGGGTTTTCAGTAAATCCATTTTCTTTGTAATCCCCATCTAGTAGATTAGACAAGTACAAGAGACCTAGAGAGGGACTCTGACAAGGACGTGTAATGACAGCAAGGAGGGAATGGCTTTAAACTTTGCAGAGGGTGGGTTTAAATTAAACGTTAGGACAAAATTCCATGATTTCCCTCCACCCCCAAAACCATTTACAGGGAACACTTCCCAAACCCTGTACTCCCAAAATCAGCTAGAGCTTGCAGATGGACACCTTCCAGATCTGAGTGCTATCACACCCCAGAGCACTGCGTAGCTTTGCTCCTGTGGGACACAAGGCTCAGGGAGATTGAGTGTCTGCTTTGTGTGAGTGCTCAAGGGCAATCACAGACGCCGAGTATTAAAAATCTGTGATTTGCTCAGGAAGCCTCTGAGAATCAGACACTGAATGCATCTTTCTTGCATCAAGGGTTTCCTGTCTTGACTGCAAGATGCTCTTTTCCCCTCCACATCTTGAAATTTGGGAGTTCAGGCCAGTCTAGTCCAAACACTTTCAGCCTCCAAGAGGTTTCTGGCCAAGCTTTGCCAGGCAGTCAGTGCCTTTTCCACCCCACTGCAATGACACTGACCTTTCCAGCCAGGAGCTGTGCAGGGAAGAGACCAAATCCTGCCCCCAGCCCAGCGCTGCCCAGAGACTAAACACACAGAACTGGGTTCTGAGTTGGTTTTGCACAGGGTTTGCATTCTCACTGCTGGATGCTGTTGTCAGGCACACACATTGCCTCTCTCCTTGCAGTGAGCTAGTGGAATTTTGGGGAATATCCTGCTGGTATTTCACCCAGGAGACACCTGGCAGCTGCCACTGAGGCCAGTGTGTGGAGAGGGAAGCTAGTGGAGCATCAGCAGAGGGAATGGGAAAGAAGGCTGCTGAGAGTCCTCCTGCTAATTACAGCCAGGAGCATGCCAAGACTGGGGGAACAGATTGCTTCCTCCTTCCTGTAATGGCTGGAGATGTAATGAGGTGTGCTCAGGGTCCACTGCTGGGGTGGAATCTGTCTGGGGGCAGCAAAGTGAGCTTCATAAACAGAGAGAAGGCACTTGGAGAGCCCAGGTTTTAACCCAGCAGAAGCCCTTTTCCCATTAGGAAATGCCTGTCATCTCAGGGGCAAAGGCTTGGTGCTAACAGGGAGTGAGGGTTGCTTCCTCCTTTCCCAGCTGATGAGCTGCTCTTTCCCTGCTGTGCTGGCATTTCAGGTCCCTGCCAAAGCTCTTGCAAGATCTCCAGCCCCTGCACCAAGCTGGATGGTGGCTCCTGCAGCCCTGAGAGCTGCCCTTACTGCCTCACGGCGCTGGCGGGCGAGCCCGAGCTGTCGGACAACGACACGGCCGACTCGGACAGCGAGGGGGTCTACGAGTTCACACAGGATGCCCACTACAGTGACCAGAGAGACCCACAAAGGGGCAGAACCCGGGCCAGGAGAGCCCACCTGGTGCTGGCCTTCTGGCACGTGGTGTGTGAGACCTTCCGGAAGATTGTGGACAGCAAATATTTTGGCCGTGGGATTATGGTGGCCATCCTCATTAACACACTCAGCATGGGGATCGAGTACCACGAGCAGGTGAGTGCTGTCCTGGCAGCTCCTGCTGCAGAGGGCTTGTGGGAGGGGTTATGAGTCCAAATCCAGCTGCTGGCAGGATGGTTTGGGGTGAGAGACATGGGAATGCTCTGGGAAGGGTCCCCAAATGGAATAAGGCAGGCTTTTTCCTCAGAGCCTGCTTCCAGGTTGCAGCAATCACCTTGAGTGGTACCTGGCTAGGTGAGCTCCTGCATCCCAGCCCTGCCAGGGATGATTAGCACCATGCTGACACCACTGTCCCCTGGGCAGCACAAGGTGGTGCTGGGGTCTATGCTGAGGGGACCAAGGAGAGGAAGCAGCCCTTTGCCACCACATCAGTGTGAGCTTGGCAGTGCTTGAGGTGCTGCTGGCAGCTGTGGGCTCTGTGGGCTCTGTGGGCTTTGGGGTCAGTGCAGCTGCAGGCAGGGAACTTTATTGAATTTGAACTGCTTGGAGAGGAGGTACCAAATGGCTTTGCCTCGTCAGTGAATGCTCCAGCAGCAGCATGATGAGTTCAAAATAGACTCATCACTGGCTATTCCTTCACTCAATTATCTAAGTCCTTGCAGGCAAGAGACTGCCTCTGCTCCAGCCTCTCACTGCTTGTCACCTAGCAGAGCTTTCCCTATATATAGTCATTAAGAAAAGGAGTTGCCCTGTTTCTCTTAAAACATCTCCATGAAGATGACAAGAACTCTGCTTTCAGAGGCTTTGCATGCTGTGGCCTCACAGGGGTTTTGTGGCTGCTGCTGGGGCCTGCCTGGCATGGTGCCCTTGGTCCTGCCTAAAGCATGTGCCTTGGGGCTGCAGGTGCATGCTTCCTTTGGGGTGTGGAGTTTATGAGTGGAGATGCAGAGATGCTGCAAAACCTTGTTATAGACCTCTCCCATTCTTGAGAGCTTCCAGCATGTTGCTTCTCCTGGGATGTCAGAGCTCTGTGCTCCCAGAAAGGCACAGCCACCCCTGTGCCAGTAGCAGTCTTGGCTGAGAGCTCATTGCATCTCAAGCCGAGATTCCACTTTTCTCCCTTCCTGGCATGTTTCATGTTTGCTGAGCTGCCCATGATTGTACACAGAGGTGTTTCTGCCCCAGCTCCTGGTGGAAGCATTGGTGGCTGCAGATGAACTCCCAATCCCCCTGTCATCCTGTGGCATTAATGCCTCAGTGACCGAGTGCCAGGGAGACGTGGCTGTGCTCAATGTGTCCCTTCCAGCCAGCACCTTCCCCCTGATGCCCTGATGCAGTCTGGCTGCCTAAGTGTTGTTTTCAGTACACATTAAACAGTGGTGCACTCCAAAATCCTGCTGGTTTCACCTTCATTTGCTGCCCTTGGTAGGAGCTCTGCGGGGAAGCTTGAGTGATTCCACCTTTATTTAATAATCTCAGGAAGATAATCTCCAAAGAAGCTGGGAGGAGGTGGTTCACAGAAAGCAATAAACACTTATTTCTCCCTTGGCTGAAGGGTGAAAGCACATCCACGGTGTCTTTGCTGTGGCTGCCCAAGGGTGGATTGTCAGAGCTTATTGCCCTTTACCAGGAGCATCTTTGGGAGATGCTGGTGTGGGCTCCCACCCAAGGGGACCACCCCACAGGGGATGGGTGGCTGAGCAAGCTCCCATCATCAAACACCCTAAGTGCAACACACTCCTCAATTCTTTGCTTTGGGAAAAGTGGGGCAGGAGATTTCTGGTTTTTTGCCCTGGCCAGTGGTGACTCCCAGCAAACATCTGGATGACAAGAGGCAGATTTTTGCGTGGTTTTTGGGTAACAAGGGTGAAGGGAGCTGATAAGCGTGGGGGGACTCCAGACTCTGTAGGTGGTTGCTTTCTTTAATGGTATTTTGAAGCTACTACTGTTCCAGATTCCTTTCTCCCAGACATTTGGAGGGAATAGCAGAGCTTGTTTTTATTAGTTCATCTGCTCCAAGTGGCGGCAGAGAACAGAGAGGTGTTTCTTTGTAACCCCGGAAGGCTTAGAGTTGGCAATTTCACAATCTGACAGTTATGAGAGCAGGAATTAGAGGGGCAAAATGCTGGACCAGGCCTTCCTGCAGAGATTATAAACACTGAAACGTGATTTTTTTCTTTTAGAAGAGCTTTCCCTAAAAGTGTGAGTGATCAACCATGTCAAATTTATCTTTACTGACTGATGTTTGCAAAGACGTGAGGACGCTTGAAGAGTACTTGACTCCATGACTTTCTATATTAAGCTCTCTGCTTATTTCGACAGTATTTACCTCTTGGGCTTTGAACATCATGCCCTGGGCACAGTGGGCTATATTAGGGTAAATATTTTAAGGGCCTATTTTAAGGTGTCATGTCAAAACCTTGTGTTGTTTAGCGGGCTCTTGGCAGAGGGGCTGCTCCTCTCTGAGAGGAAGGACAGGCTGGAGGTTACTCAAGAAGGAAGAGGCTCCTGCCCATCTATCTGCCCTCAGCAATGCTGGGTGTGATTCAGCAGCTCTGGGACCACCACAGCATCCTGACAGGATGCAGGAGAGCTGAGATCCCCATAACAGCCAGGGAGAAAAGTTTGCTCCTCTGGAGGTTTCACATCTCACCTTGGGACAGGCAGCCTGGAGGGACCTGAAACAATCTTTCAGTCCCTTGCTTAACAGATGTGGCAACCAGAGTAGGCCAGGTTGGGATATTTAAGATGACAATATTTAAGGTATTTAATATGATAATATTTAAGATAATTAAGTGGTTCTCTGAAGGCACATACAAATGAGTGGCAATTGGGAGTGTATTGAAAACACTGGCCCCCTCCTCCTGCTGTTCATTTGTATTCACCCATCAGTCAACCTGGCCAGACTGAGCACCCGTGGCCAGGGCAGCTGGATGAAGCTCCTCTTCCACCCACAGCTCTTTTCCATAGGCCACCTTCCACAGTAAATTGTCAACACACATTTTACCATCACGTGGCTGGGGCTTCAAGAGCTGGGTTTCCTCTAAGCTCCTCCTGACATGAGCTGACTGACTTTCTCACTCAACACCAGGCTGTTTCCACGTGGCTCTTGCACGTGCCTGAGCTGTAGGTACACCTGACTGGGTGTAGTTCAGTGTTTCCTCCCCACCCCACCCATCCAGATCCAACTCCTGCTGTTCTCCTGACTCTGGGTGCAGTGGGAGGGAGGCAGCTCAGTGTGAGGTGCTCACAGCACTCGCCACGTTGCGGCTGCTGGGCAGCAGTGTGAAATTTTCCATCAGGGAAATGACAACCAGATTGCCACGTATTATTAATGTGGCTGCTAAATAGCTTGTTTTTTCTACAGAGACGAAGCAAAATGCAGGTAGAAACTATTAGCTTTGGGTAGAGGAATATAAATGTGATTTAAAGGTAGACTCGGGGGGATTTTAAATACACTGTTGAACCAATTGACTGATTCGCCTTGGGGAAGCTGAGCCTCTGCAGCACTGCGGGTTCAAACAGCTGGGGTTTGCAAAAGATTGTTCTGCCATAGAGCAGGAGTAAAATGTGCTGCTAAACCAGAGGGTTTCTGTGCTGCTTTCCCCCCAGCCCTGGCTGTAAGCCAGGCTCTGTTCCATAATGTGCTGCTTTTATTTTCCTTTTTTCCCCTCCAAGTCCTTTCTTGGAGTGAAAAGCAAAGGCTTTAGTATGAGGCGTGATGTTGGACTCCTCAGCAGGGGAAAGAATTCGGCAAGGGCTTCCTTGAGGAAGGGCTTTGGGGTTTTGTTTTTGTTTTTAAAATCTGGTTCATATTGAGCTTCCTGGCTGTTCTGAGTTTCCTTGTCTGAACTCTCATTGTATGAACTGTATCTTACATATTCATTTGTTTAAATAGCACTTGAATTTCAGCCGCCGTCTCTGCGGTGTTTTGCCATTGTTAACATAACAAGAAAGAGACTGGAGAGTCCTTCACTGGCCTCCCCAAAGCTGCAATGGGTTCAAATCCCTGCCTGGGTTCTCTGTGGACTTGGATCTAGATTGATCCAAAACCCTGGTGTCTCTGAAAGAAGGAAGGAAGAATTGGTTCAGACCTGTGGGGAGCCTTTTGTTGATTTTTAAGAGCAAATTGGAGAGGTGACAAGGGTGAATGACTCTCTGGGACAGCACCCAAAGAGAAAAGCTCATTATCCATGGGAGGCAGTTTTTCAAGGAAGTGGGATAAGGCAATGCCTGACATCCCCCCAGCATGACTGCAGCTGGTGGAGGACCCCCAGCTCCAGCAGCATGTTGTAGGGATCCACAAAGCCAAGGTAGGCAAACTCCTGCAGGAGACAGGAGCAGCCGAAGCCCATGGCAGTATCTCAAGCTGAATTCCTGGTACATCCTGCTGCAGGGGAGAAGCAGGGTACAGATGATGTAGAGTTGTCACTGGTAACATTACGATCTAATAGCTGCTGCAGCAGAGAAATCTCAACCATCTGCCAAGGAGTCAAAGGAAACCTTGCTGGCAAAATGCATTAAAGTGTCTATTTATGTAAACAGTCAAGGCTTGAAAACAAGAGGGTTGTCTTAATCAGCATCAGAGAATATGACATTTTTAGGTATCCAGGATGATGGAGAGGGGAGGTGAAGGGTTAGAAAACCTGCAAGCATCAAGCAACCATTAGGCTGCAGGTTCAAGCATTAATAATAGTCACCCAAATGGTATTTATGTACTTCTGTTTCTGCCTGAATTCAATGTGCAGGGAAGAAGGTAACTGGAAATTATTAGCTGTCATGACACCCACTGATTGATTTCTCCACGTGGGAGAAAAATTGGATTGTTCCTCAGAGAAATGGTGTAAGGGAACTGGGCAGTGGGGATGTGACAGGTTGGTGCCCAGGTCTCAGGGTGCTTGGTGTCCAAAGTTCTGGGCAGACTGGAGAGTAGCAGGTCTGGATCCCCATGTGTTCACTGCCTCAAAAGATAAGGGCATCTTTGGGATGAGAACCACTTTGCTACCACTTGCTTGGTGGTCAAGGACATCCCAATCCCCACCAGTTTCAAGCCTAAATGAATGTTTTGCTGCTGGTGGATGGCAGGTGCAGATTTGTCAGGTGTCTGGAGGTTGCTCCTTTGACCATCCTTATGTCCTAAAATGAGATTTGCCCAGTGCTTGTTCACCTCCTGAGGAGGCTGTGGGCAGCTCACCCTTGTCTGGCTGCATGGGGCAGCTGTGGACAGCACCATGACCCTTCCAGCCTCTGTGGCTCCATGCCAGGTCAATCCAGGGCACACATATTTTGGCTTCTTTGATGCACATGGATTTGTGTTAGGTCTCCAGGTCAGGAAGGAAGGGAATCCTTTTGTTTTGTAAAATATTTTTGGTATCTCTTGCATCTCTTCTGAGTTGTTTCCTGCAAATGCAGGGACTCAAAGACCTGTCCCATGTCCAGGCAGCAGCTGGTGCTGCACCAGGGGCTCTCTGCATCACACACTGATGCAAACTGGTACTGTATCCCTTATTAACCCTGTACCCTAGCTGTCTCACTCTGACTGAATGGCACAGATAAGCTTTGTGGTGAAATTTCTCATTTGACACTTCCCCGTATGAGTCTGATTCATTGGGCTTTGTTTTAGAAGGGCACTTACACAGGTGTGTGCATCCCTGAGTCAGTGAAACAGCCTTTCCTTGGAAAACCTCCATCTGCCCTGGGCTCTTCCCAGGAGCTCACAAGGCCTTGCATTCATGCACTGTCTTCTCTTCCTAGAGGTATCTCCATTTCCACTCGGGTGCACATCCCACATCTCTATTTAACTCCATGACACATCTCTCCAGCCCTATGCCAGCTGCTCTTAGCCAAGCAATCAAAGCCTTGGCAGCTCAGAGAGGCTTTTCCCTCCCTCAGCACCTGCTGGCTTTGCCCAGTGTAAGGCTTGGAGTTACTCTCAGCTTAATTCCTCAACACTCCAGCTGCAAGGGGCACTCCCACGGCAGGAAAATTTGCCCTATGAGCTTGCACGTGCTGTATTCAATTAGCTCCTGCTTACGCAGAAATTACTCTTATTAATGGCTTGTTGCTGGAGACTGGAGGAGTCAACGCTAATGGAAGTCATCGGAGCTGTTAATCACTAGGATCACTAACTTCAAAACCAGCTCTCTGTTTGTTATTGGGGGCAATTCTTTTTATGGACCTTGGGGGTTCTTCTGCTTCTCGGGGATTTGAAGGGTTTATGAGGTCTTGTAGCAACTCGCAGGTTTTAATTGACTCACTTGTGAAGCTCTTCCAGGGGTAAAAAAATGCCATGGTCCTCTTAGTCATTAAAAAATGGGCTGTGCCTACAAAGCAGAGTTTGTCCTGGTTCTGGAGACTGGATTATTTGAAAATTAAATGAGATTTCATGCAACTGGAAAGGGTTTTTTTTATCAGATAAATCAGTTCTCTGCAAGCTTTAGGGATGAGCCTGTATAGATTCCTTGACACCTGTTAAAGTTTTCTTCAGCTCCCTGGTTGGGGAACCATAAGTGTCAATCTTTTCCTGTTAATTTAGTTCAGAGGCTGGAAATGCTCAGGCTGCCTTAGATCCTATCATTAGAGCTGTTGTTTCAGCTGCCATCCATACCCTCGTGTTATCTCTGCTCAGACAGCGTTGAGAAGAGACTCCAGCTTGGTGAAATGGAAAAACGATGTGTGCTTTCAAAACTTGCTTCATCCCTGTGTGAAGGAAAAATCGCTGCTCTCTGCAGATAGCCAGGCATTGCTTTCTGTTCCTTCTTTGATTATTGTGGTTGTTCCCCTTGGGTGGGAGCCAGGAAATTCAGCTAGAGCATCTGGAGCACCCTTAGCTTGCACCACAAATGCTTTCATCTCTAAGCACTTCTGATTGTCGGTGTTTTCCCAAGGATTAGTCCATATTTTTCACTGCTTCTCCTGGTAGAGGTTTGTCCAATGCTGTTGGCACCCATGACTCTGCCCTGCTGCTCACTCACTGAGCCCATTCCCACCCTGCTCAGACCCCAGGAGGGGCAGGAGCCAAGTACTTTTTCCCTCATCTCTGCTGGATTTCAGCTCTTTGTTAAAATTGGTTTTTTGCTGATGTTATGAAACGAGCAGCTTTTCCCCCATGGATGTCTGTCAGCATTAGAGATAGTGTTACCAGCATCAGAAGCACAGGTTCAGCAGAACTGTGCAGGAGCTCTACAGTGACAGTGTTTTTGCTTTCCCTCTTTTTATTTCCTCCCTCCCCCTGGTCCATTCTCAAGTACTAATGGGGAGATAAGTTTCAAACTTATAAGTTTAGATTAACCAGAAATAGAGGGCTTTAAATCTCAAGTACTTACAAGGTGTGACCAAGTGGAAATGCAGCTTTTGTTCAGCCTAAGCTCCTTCGAAACCTGGGCAGAGGGATGAGCTGGTTCATGTTTTCCTTGCATTTTCTGGGATAATATTCATCCAGAAATCTCAAGCAGAGAGAGATAAGGAGTTCAGGCAAGAGTATCTGCTGTGCCTTCTGAGAGTGATAAAGAGAACCCAGGTGCAGGACTTGGAGGAGGAGGGAGTGGTCTGCAGCCCTGTTTATGGGTCTGGCCACCCATGGCTTGTGGCAGGTCCCTTCAGAGTGGGTCAATGAAATTCTCCATCAAATTTGGGCCTCATCCCTTCATTTGTACCCCACTGTCAAGGTAGACAGGAGGTGGTGGGGATTCAGCCCTGTATGGGCAATCAGGGCCAGGGAATTCAGGTTTTTGCCGTGGTTCCTCAACAAAGATGTGCTGGAGAGGAAGGTCTTGCACCAGGAGGTTCCATGTCCACAGGACTCAGCTCCTTCTCTCTGCAGGTGTGGGGTGAGAAGGGACCCTTGTTGATTGGAACTGGGGAAGGCTGGGTGGAAGACAAGGAGATTAGCAGGGGTGGTGGAAGGGGAATCCCTCCTGTGCAGGCAGCTCTGGTTTCTCCTAAATGAAAGCTGCTTTCCTCCCTTTCTTACAGCATTACTTGCTGTGGCATGAAATATTCAGCCTCCATTCAGCCCATAAGAAAATCCTTCTTTCCCATGCAGTGAAGGGATGTAACTGGACTTGTTCACTTGTGTGTCAAAGTCATTTCCTTATAATAAATGCCTATAAATCCTGAACATCCCAGCAGTCTTCCTCCAGCCCACTGAGCAGAGAGCACACTGCCCTTTTCCATGTCTCCAGCCCCAGGAGGAGCAGAGCAAAACCTGCTGCAATCCTGCTACTTTCTGAATTGTTTTCTTTAACCAGTTTGGCAAAGGACAAGTAGAAGAAGCCTATCAGAGCCTGATTAAGCATGGCTCAGGTTTGCTCTGCTGGACACAGGACAATAGCTAAAGCCTGATACCTTTTAAGGAGCCCCAAAGACAATGAATGTCACTTCTGAAAATATGTGTGGATTGAGTTTCTATTTATAAAGTCACAAGCAGCTCTGGAGCCAACAGGAGCTGTATTTACTGAAGGGAACCAAAGTGGTATTTTGGATGGTCATGGCTCTGTGGGTGCACTGATACAGGGGGATTAACATGGGTGTAATGGGGACAGTGCATGGAGAAGGCTTGTGGGTTGAGTGAGGACACAGCCACGAGCTATCAGTCGTGGGGAAGTGAGCATGGGAGAGGGCAAAGAAAGGGCACCTCATTTTGTTAATTAAGAGCTGCTTATGTTCGTCAGAATTTTTTGCATTTTGCCCCAGGACTCATGGTCTGTCTCCTGTTTCAGGATGGACCTGGTGTGTTTGTGCACCCACGTGGAGGGTGGAGAGGATCTTAACAGAGCAGTGTCAAGTTGGAAGTCCTATCTTTGTGTGACCCATTTGATTTTCTTTCTTATGTATATATATTAGAAATCTGCAAGTGATGAGTCAGTAAAACGTTGTTGGTGTTTCCTGTGAAATAGCTGAGGCCGCTCTTTTCTTTCTGTGTTATTTTTCCTAGTTGCCATGGTAATGATTTTAGAAAGGCCTTATTCTTGCAGCAGTTTGAATGGGTTAGAAGTTTTCACGGTCTTCTGGATCCGCTCACAGAAGCAGAGCAACATCCCAAAGATATCCCTTGGGATCAGGACGGATCAGCCTCCTGGCTGGTCATCCCATGCCTCGCTCTGTGCTGTGGTGAGACCGAGGGGTTTTTCTGTTTTATTGTTAGCAGGATAGAGAGCAAAGACCCTGGGGTGCTTCTATTCTTTTGTGTTGGCATCCAAGGAGCAGGGGCAGGACAAGACCAGGCTTGGCCACAGCCTGGAGCTTGTTGTCTGGGCAAGGGGAGTGTGAGATGGATGGATCTGTGCCAGCCAGACTCACAGCACTGGGTGCAGGGATGATGATGATGATGATGATGATGATGATGATGATGATGATGAAGACCCTGTGCACTAAATGGGTCACAGGTGGAGGAAGGCAGGAATTGGAAGCCTTGTAAGCTCTGGGCACTGTCTGCTGGCACTTGGTTGCACTTCATCCAGCAGCAGGGCTTGCTTTTAAGAAACTGGGGAACACAGACCCCAGGGCTTGCATGGCCTCAGCTCCCATCCTCACCTTCTTCCCTCCTCAGTGCCCACAGCCTCTCTTGCTCAGCAGACACCTTGGAGCCCTGTGTGCAGGGAGATGTGGAATGTACCCACGTAGAAATGGAGTGTGTTCCTTCTGCCGTCGGAAAGCTCACTCATGAGCTTCTACTCAGCTTTAAAAATAGAGGAAAAAAGAAAGAAATGCATTACAACCTATTTCTGAATGCTGAAGAAGGGCAAGGTGCTGGTCCAGCTTTGAGATCCCTCATGAGGTGCTCCGGGGACATCTTCCCTTGCTTCCTTCCTCCTGTACCCCCTAGCAGTGCCCTGCTGGGTTCCAGACATCCTTGCCTGAATCCTGCAGAGTGCAGAGAGCATGCCCTCTGTGCTGCCACACGTGTCCCTTGCCAGGCAGGGTCAGGTCTGGGTGGGTGCCTGGGGCTTGCATCCTCCCCCTGCCCCAAAGCCACCCAGCGTTTTCCGAGCGGCTCTGCCCCATCTGCTCTGATTCCATGTGCTGCCACAGCCTGTCAGTGTGCTGTTTGGTGCATCAACAAATCGACACTACACAGCCAGAAGGTTAACAGGGAATGATTTATCCAGGACAATACATCTGTGTGTCCAGCAAAGCAAGATGTCCTGGAAACAAAATTCAGTATTTACTGAGGGCTCATCGGCAGAGCTGGTGTTTTGTACCACAGTTGAATTACACTTGGATCTAGCTCTTTCTGGGTGTTGCTCATTTAATCATAGGATGTTTTCCTTTTAATTAGGCACTGCTGTTACTGATGAGAGAATTAGTAGACTCTTCTTTAAATGTAGAAGCTGAGGCTGTGGCAGCTGTGCTGTAATGGGGGTGGTGGGCAGAGGCTTTGTGCTGCATAGAAACCCCAGGCTCTGCACCTCAGTTTCTGCTTCCTGAAAAATGTCCTTTTTAGGGTGGTCCTGGAGGTTTGCTTTTTTTCCCCCACAATATATCATTTAGTTGAAGGACGTTACTTCCCCCAGCTGCTGTGTTGTGGCCCTCAGAGAGAAAATCTGAGTGATTTTGCCAGCTCTTTTCCTCCCAGCCCAGTGAGGATCCATGGAGCTGGTTGTGTGCCAGGAGTCAGTGACTCTCTCAGGTACATCATGTCTAGAGCTGGTCGATAGTGTTTTGATTAGACAGTTATTGTCAGAAAATGGCAGTTTATCACATTTGAAGCTGTTTGGAGAAGAGGAGCAGTTTCAGTGAACTGGCCTCAAACACCCCCCAACTTTATTGGAATATGTTGTCTGAGGTGTTTGAAATGTCCTTTTGGACAGTTGGGGAACAAAAAGTTCCATGTTCTTTTTCAAGCTGACTTTTATTTATGTTTTTTAATTTTGGTTGATTTGCAGTCCAGAGCAAAGGGATGAAGGAATGGGGACTGAAATAGAGGGAAGAACCTCCAAGATTTTGTGCACTATGTTTTAGTTTCCCAAGTCAGAAATTCTCAATTCTTGTTTGGGATGGGATGATAATTCCAATTCCCATGGGAGAGAAAATCATGTTTCTGCTGTACTGTAATGATGTCTCAGGAAAGAGGTCTCAGACATATTTGTGATTTCTCTAGAGTAGAAGCATCTTATAAAAAATCTTATTATCTATATATATCTGTGGCTGAATGAAAATCCCATAGCTGGCATTCTTAGAAGGCTCTGAATCCCCACTGCCTGGCTGAGATTCCCCAGGGCAGGATCATGATCACAGCCCCCCTCTCTTGGTACAAATAAATCCCAGTGGTGCTCATGGCAGGGGGGCCCCATGGACCAGCTGCAGCCCTGTGTCCTTTGAAAGGGATGATGAGCTGCTTCAGGGGACCCATGAGCTGCCCTGGGGACCCCTGAGTGGGACTGAGGGTCTTGGGGGGATGCCCTGCTTCACAGATGGCTGTGAAATCCCCAAAATAATTTGCATCACCCCATCTCAACTGTTTAGGGATGTGTAGTTCCCAAAGCAAAATAACTCAGCCCATTTCAGCCAGATCAGAGTGGGGTGTGCTTCCAGTAGATGCTGACCTTGCCCACCCCAGCAGAGCTCCAGGCTGCTCTGGATCTTTTCTTCTCCTGGATGGATGAAATGAAAGTTTTCCCTTTCTCTTTCAATCCAGTTTGGCCAATTATCTTAGATTTCTGGATATTAATTCTCATCTCTGGTTCAGGAGTTCCCACTCTTCATTTTTATTATGTCTGCCCAGTGTCTCAGATATTAAAAACTGTTTCCTGCAAGAGAAGTGAAAAAGAGTGTGTGGAGGAGGAGTGGAGGACAGGCAGTTTTTTTGGAGTGAAGCAATGGGAGGCAGGTGGATTTGTCAGCACAGGCTGACCCATAGCCCTCACAAGCCAGTGCCAGGGATATTTGGGTGTTGGATATCTCCTAAATTGGGTGGTCTGGGAGGGAAATTTCATGGGCCAGAGGGGTCACTGCCATTCCAGTGTGTGCTGAGGGTCCTGGGAGGGTTGCAAGGTAAGTGCTGCTCCCCTTCTGCCTCCCCACATCACCCAGCTATGCCCTGCCAGCACATCCCACCCAGATTTGCACTTTCCAACAACATCTCTGACCAGAAAGTGCCCATAAAGTCCAAGGTTTCATTAATCCATGCTATTAACATGTCACCCCCTCCAGAGCTGCTGGATTTTCCATGTCAGCTGCCACAAGGAAGGGGTGTTGTGACTGTGGGGGGAGTTGGGTGAGGATTTACCTGGGTTGTGCCTGCAGGGCCAGTTAGATTTGACAGTACCACTGCAGAGGGGGAACAGAGGGCGAAAATCAGCCTTCAGGGTCCAGGTTAATGGTGCTGATGGATGAGAAGAAGAGCTTCCAGGAACACTTCTCCTTTCCAGCCGTATCACGGTGGTACTGATAACACCACAGTCTGCCTCGGCACTGGGGCGCTCATGAATGAGTTGGCATTTTTGTGTGAGTAATGTAGAATTGTAGCTATTTCAAATTGTCCTGAGGTGCAGCTTGACATATAAGTTCTTGGCCTATTTATTACCCTGTGTCTGAGTGTTCCCATAGGTATTACGGCATTAAACCATGGCTGAATTTAATATTGGGAGCTGCAGCATTTGTATTTTAGCTGTAGATCAGTGAGCAGGTGATTTGGGCTGTGTGCATGGTGTATTTGGCAAGCTCTAGCCAAGGGATCTGTTATTCAGCAAGGATGTCTGAGGTACAAGTTGTGTTTAACACCCTCTTTTTCTACTTTCTTTATTACATTTTCTTTTAAATACTGCTGTTTCCTCCTTTGCTATCCTGTGTCATCACAAGTTCCTGCCAATATCTGCAAGTCCTCAGGGATTCACTACCACGCTGAGATAACATCACACCAATTTGGGCTCCCATCTACCCACTAGCTGGGTTGGAGGAACCTGAGCTGCAAAGGCTGGGCCTGTGTTGTTTAACCCTTGGAAACAAGGATGTGAATGCCTGCATGGATTTATCTAGGTTTTTGCCTGCATTGTGAACCCCTTGGTCACTGTGGTTTTTTGAGGCTCTGAAGCGTGGCTGACCAAGGGTTGACCCTTCCCCTGAGGCTGCCACCCTCCTGGTTGCCATGGTGTTGGGGATGGGTAACCTGGAGTCAAACCCTACAGCCTGTGATGTGGTGTGGCAGCTCCTGGTCTGCCACAGGAAGTTTTTGGCCAGTTGTGAATGTGTTTCATGTAAGTGGGAGGCGCAGTCACCTCCATGTGTTGCACATTGTCTTCTGCTCCTAGCGTGGCTGCTGTGAGCATGCACATCTGGCCATAACCCACCACGGTTATGGTCCAGGCATCTAAAGCCACATGGGTGGCTACAAGTGGGGATTTGGAGCAGCCAAACTACCCCAGGGGAACCTTGCAGCTGCTGTGTGAGGTGTTGGGTGAGCTGTGCCAGCCCAGTGCCCCTCAGCTCTGCTGCTGTGACCCCACTGCCATCTGCCACTCATGGTTTGAATGAAGCCCTTCAGCAGGAACACACAGCCACAGCCCTGTGCTGGGGTTAAACAAGGAGAAGGGATCTGATGTCTGGATTCTGTCTTTGACTGATCCCACACAGTTGGTCCCCACACAGTTGATACACCTCCGGGTTTTGTCTTCTGCCATATGTTTTCGGATAAAGCCCGCCCACCTGTCGGGGAAAGCACTGGGCATCTGCAGGCATTGTTGGGAACCCTCTGTGAAACATGCTAAAAAAGCATAAAAGGTATTAATTTAGGTCTAAGACTACCAGGAGCCTGTTTGTTAAGTTTTTGGGGTCTTTTCATACCTCTATTTTCAGATTGCCTGTCTGGAATGCCAGGATCGGGCCCTTCCTCACTTGCAGATTTGAGGCTGCCTGATAATGAGATTTTTTTTTTTTTTAAGTAATGAGTTTTTTGGGGTTTTTTGGGTTTTTTTGGTTTTTTTTGTTTTTTTTTTTTTTTGAGCCATTCCGGTTATATCACCTCAGATCTTTGCTTTTGAAAAATCTTGGCTCAAATCTTTTGATGAGCTACTAAATAAAAAGACAGGCCCTAAAGGGATATTTATGTGAGAAAATGGCCTGACTTTCCCTTCTGCATAAGGAGAATCAGCGCAGGGGATGTAAAAGCATTAAGCCTCAGCACAAGCTACTTCTGCCTAAGCCTCCCGAGGTGGTACTAAACCTCTGATTAATGTGAAGTCCATGTCCAGATTTACCTGCTGAATTTACAATGTACTTCTAAACCTTAAACACTCTGATAGTATTTTCCTTCCATCTCCTGGCCTTTGAGTGAGCTATTGCCATTTTCTTACCCCATCAGTTGCATTCTCACACTTGCAGTACTGGGGCTTGTGTTTCCACATGTGATTTTTTGGATATGGAGCTGGCTGTTTGTTTTCTCAGTTTCCTCCTCTTCTTTCCCCAGCCGGAGGAACTTACCAATGCCCTGGAGATCAGCAACATCGTCTTCACAAGCCTCTTTGCCCTGGAGATGCTGTTGAAAGTCCTTGTTTATGGTCCTTTTGGCTACATTAAGAATCCATACAACATCTTTGATGGGATCATTGTGGTGATTAGGTACAAACTTTGAGCTTTCTTTATGTGTGTTTCTCCTCATTTGGCTGTTTAATTAAACAGAAAGTAATGGAGAGTTGGCATAAATACCTTCCTGTGACACTTTACACTTCTCTCTGTAATTAATGCACTTAGGCATGATTGCTAATACATATCTTGGGATTATTTTACGGTCATTTTGGAGAGAGGCCCAAGCAGAAAGCTATCAGTCCCGATGTCCTGGGACAGTCTGGGATCCAAATGGCACAACCAGTGCCCGATTAAGTATCTCTGTTTTTTTGGCACACGCAAAGGCTATCATTGCCCCTGCAGCTGCAGTCACTGATTTCCAGGCGTATTTTTGACAGTCAAGTGGGGCTCTGCTCTTTGCAAACCTGGACAGAGTCCAGATCACCGCGGGCACTGGCAGCGCATCCCTGCCCACTTTCCATCTCTCTTCTCTCTGAATTTCACCTTCCTTTCGCTGCCTCTCCTCCAGGCCTTTGCAATTAGGCTTTGTCATCCTGCACTGACCTTTTTGTCCCCCTCAGCGTGTGGGAGATCGTGGGCCAGCAGGGCGGGGGGCTCTCGGTGCTGCGCACCTTTCGCCTCATGCGGGTGCTGAAGCTGGTGCGCTTCATGCCCGCCCTGCAACGCCAGCTGGTCGTCCTCATGAAGACCATGGACAACGTGGCCACCTTCTGTATGTTGCTGATGCTCTTCATCTTCATCTTTAGGTGAGTGTTTCCAGTTCCCTGTCCTGAGCTCTGTGTTGTTAGATGGGATCCCATGGTGGGATGAGGAGGTGACAGAGTCCATACCAGCTGAACAGTCCCAGCTGGCTGGGGTTTGCTGCCCTAAATTCTCTCAGTTTGCCAAATGAGGTGTTTGTCTTTGCAAAATGGTTTACGAAGAAAATCTTTCAGGCTGGGTGATTCCTTGACATCACCCCAAGACAGCAATCCCATTACTTGCCAACTATCAGAAAGTCTGGTGCTAAAAATATTGCCAAGAAGAGGATGATGTTCCTAAAGAAATGTCAGACATGGTGGTGCTCGTGCTTTTTCGTGGCCTCATCTTCAGACAAGCAGAAATGTTAGAAACAGGGTTGGCGTAGCCCTGTATTTTTAGATTTTGGTCTAGATCTTGAGAAGAGCCTTTCTCCTTCTACAGCCAGCTGTGGTGTTTGAGCAATGCAGGCACTGGGAAGGCTGAAGAGAAACAGTGTCTTCCAGGGAATAATGTCCCCTCTTCCAATGAGACTCCAAAACTGCCATTTGCAGCTGTGGTGCTCAGTAGAGCTGTAAATAATTTGATTATTCAGGTTACTAGCAGAGAGCAGGGAAAAGCAGATTATTCTTTTAGTATCTATCCATAATGAAAGGTATTCTGTTCCTCTGTCAAAATTAAAAAAGCTGTCTCAAGTCCCCTGATATGTCTTATTCAGGCATTTCACAGAAACCCTTTTTGTCTTCCTAATTCAGTTGAAGCATATTTTGCTGAAAATGTGTCATTGCAAAACAGAAAGTCAAAACATTTTGTTTAGAAAATGTTGAAAGACAATGTTTTGACTTACAAAAAATGAAGCAGAACAAAAATAAGGAACAGACATACTTTTTTGGTTGAAACTCCTTGACAGATTTGACCTAAATTCACAACCGATTTGCGTGATCTCAAGGCACGCCTTTCAGTGAACAAAGGACCCATCTTTTTAAAGAAAACATAAAAAGGAATTGCCCAGGTGAAATCAGGAGACAGTCACCCTGCTGTATGATTACTGATTTGTGTGGTGGTCCCATAGTTAAGCCCCTGTTTCCTGTCATTTGCAGCATCCTGGGCATGCACCTCTTTGGCTGTAAGTTCGCTTCAGAGCGGGATGGTGACACTCTGCCTGACAGGAAGAACTTTGACTCCTTGCTCTGGGCCATCGTCACTGTTTTCCAGGTACAAAATGGAAAATGCCACAACTGAGGGGTGTTTTGAGACTGCAAAGACTGGGGTTGGTTTTCAATGCATCCAACAGAGCTTGGTGAAATTCCCTGCTGTGGAAAGAAGACCCAAAACCACAAGTGCAGGTTTAAGGGGGCTTTCAGACTGTTTTTTCCAGACTAGAGCAGAACCCTGGTGAGGAGGGGCTTCCAAGACTGGAGGCTCTTGTGTTTGCAGGGTATGGACTGGGTAGGTGAAAGTAAATGTAGAGGGAAGGGATGGAAAAGAGGAGATCAGGACCATTTGCAGTGGTATTTCGACAAATAATGGAATCTGGTTTATAGCTGATCGAAGCTATAAACAGTTCTAGCAGCTCTGGGCCCTGTAACCCTGGGATCTGTGAAAGATTTTAAGTCATTCTGGCTGACAAAAGGAAAGGTGTGAGCAGTGTGATGTTACCCTCCCTTATGGCTGTCCCTGGATGTGGGGACAGGGCAGTTTGCACAGGGTCCTTGCTGGTGGTTGGGAATCACAGTCACTCTGGTCCTCTCTCTTCTCTGGCTCAGAAGGGATTTATCCTCTTGTGGTTAGTTACAGTGCATACCCTAAAAGCAGAATGCTTGTCTGGCCTGTCCAGAGTGTGGATAACCCAGCATGCTATTCCCCAGTATCTCCATAGTCCTGATACCCTTCCTCTGCAGATTTTGACCCAGGAAGACTGGAACAAGGTCCTTTACAATGGCATGGCCTCCACCTCGTCCTGGGCTGCTCTCTACTTCATCGCTCTCATGACGTTTGGGAATTACGTTCTCTTTAATCTGCTGGTGGCCATCCTGGTAGAGGGTTTCCAGACAGAGGTAATGTCCTTATTAATGTCCTCGTGCCTTTGCTTTCTTTTCAAGTTTTAGGGCCTCCAGATCCTGGAATCTTGATTTCTGAGGTGAACAGCAATATCTTGACAGAAGTGGTATGGGAAAAAACTGGGGTAAAATATTAGGTCTTCTTCTTTTCTTTTTTTCCTTCTCTTTTTTTTCTTTTTGTTTCCATAGCCATGGTGCAATTTAATACTGCAAACCCTCTAAATGAAGGGCTTAAATGAAAAGCATTGTTAGCATTAATGCAGGAGTGGGAATTGAGGGGTGAGTCAGGCACTGCGGATGGGATCGCTGCTATGACAGTCTCTTTGAAACAGTTTTCACCGTGTTTGTCATCCAGATTAAAGGCCCCTCCTGAAAACTTACACAGGCTGGTAAGAGATTAGTGACATGATTATCTTTTTCATGGTATGCTTTCATGGAGCTCTTCCAGTTTCCAGCCCTGCAATGCTCTGCGTATTTTAACGTGATTTCTGGTCTCTGCCATCTGCTTCCTCACAATGGGAGCTTCCAGGAGACATTGCTGGAGGCTTTGAGGTGGCACATAGGCTTGAGCTCAACCTTTTCTTCTGTCCTACTGCCAATCCAGCTGTCCAGCTCGGAGTGGGTGTGCATGTCACCTAGTCCCCCTCAGAGTGGGGGAGCTGTGATGCCCACCTGCTCCTTGCAAAAATTTTCCAACTGTTCAAGAACACCCATAAGGGGAGGGGACCCTTACACCCTGCCCAGGGCTTTGGGTAAATACAACCTAAAACTCCTCAATGAGGTCTGCTTGTATGGGCTGTGCTTCTACACACTATCTCTGATTTTTAAAAGCATTTTGAGGTGAAGAAATTTATTTTAGATTTGTTGCATGTGTATTATAATATCCTGCCACCCTACGAACAGAACTGTTTTTATTATCATCATTATTTTTGAAGTTTGAAGTTAAATTAATGGAGTCATACCAGGACATAGCAAAAAGATTTTTTTTTTTGTATCGTCTCTCTCTCCATGTTGGTGCTTTTCTTTTTTAATTGTTATTGTTGTAGCTATTTCTGTCTGTAAATGCCCCCCACCATTCAGCCAAAGGGACAATCACTGCTGGGTTGTCTCGAAGAGCAAAATGTTCCTTTGCCCAGCTCTCTCAAATAGCAAAAATGTTCCCTTGCCTGAGTGAGAAGAGGTACAAAGCTCCTTGTCTGTTCTGGTGACAGCTTCGAAACCCAACCTTTGTTCAATCTGGCAAATTGATCTTTGAAGGTCACCAGCACAGGAGATCACCTGGGGCACCCACTCTGCAGAGAAAAGGATACAGCCTTCAAATGCAGCAGCCCATTTGCCAGCCCCTGACCGTAGGGGAGGCTGACTCCTCTGCTCCTTGGCTCAGCCTGGTTTACCATGCTGGAGCATGCTCCTGCTCCACCACTGCAGTATGATTCTTCCTGGGTAGCAAATTATCCCTGGCCTTGTGGCCAGCTGTGCCATGGTGCAGCTTCCTGTAAAAGTCATGTCCTGGCTTAATGTGTTGTGGTTTTATCCCAGTAATTATGTCCTTGAGGGTATGGCTCCCCTGAAGTCAGGGAAGTGCTGGCAGCACTCCTCAAATTTTCTCTTGGCTGTTTTCTGCAGCAGGACTGCCCCATGAACTGCCCCCACATCTCCTCTGCCAGGTCAGCACTAGGCTGGTCCATGCCAGCTCCATGATATCTGTGTGAGCTGAAATGTGCTTTGAGTGCTGTGTAAATCAGGGAGGAACCTCGGATTTGGGACAGCCTGAAGCCAGTGATGCTCATGCCAGTATTGAGGTGAGCACAGGGACCAGGAACCAGTGCAGCCCCCAAAGACCAAACCCAGGCTGTCAGTCCTGCACAGCCATAACAATTTAACAAACTCACTCATATTGCTGTAATTTGTGACTCTGATTACACTGCTCTTTTATATCTCAGGCTTTGATGATAGCTTTTTCATAATAATCTTCCTTCCACATCCTTATTCTGAGTTCTCTACATTCTTCCACTAAGGTGCAATGGTTCTCTACATTCTTCCACTAAGCCAAGAGATCCCTTGGCTCAACCCAGGTTTCCTGCAGCAGATTGGGAGCAAAGGTCTCTGGAGGTCAGGCCTCAGGTCTGGCCTTGCTGGTTTATGTTTATTCAGCTTTGCAGGTGTGTAGCTTTGTGAACAGATCACGTTCTGGTTTTTGCAAGCCAGCACAGAGAGGATCGTCTCCTAAGCAGAATTAATAGAGAGATCATCTCTCGCTGTAAACAAACCCTGGCGTCTACTGCCTGTGTCTGCATTTGACTCTTCTGAGTTGAGTTTGTTGAGGATTTTTTTTTTTTTTTTCCATTCTCCTTCAGATTTCTGGGCCGAAACACAATCCTGGGGCTGCTGCCTTTATCTCCCTGGTCCTTGAGTGCCTGTCCTCAATCCACAAGCATCTCGTTAATTTTAGTGCATGGCTTTGCAGCCCCTGTTGCCAGGTAGCAGATGACTATAAGCAGCTGAAAAACCAAAAGGGCCTCTTCCAAACTTTAAATACAGAGCAATATATTTTGAAGGATTGAAGTGGAGGTTTTTTCCCCCTGTTTTTTCCTTTAATTTGGTAACCAGCTTCTCTCATGCAAAAGGCACAGGCAGGATTTATTATCATGTGGTTATTTTTGACTGCACATTCCCTGATTAAATTAGACCCTGGTGTTGGTCCAGAGGAGGTGAGCAGGGGACTCTGTTTGATTGAGCTGCTAACTGGAAATTGCTGCCTGACCACTCAGGTGCCTGCCTTGGAGGCTGCTCTCTGAAGCAAGGAATGACTGCTCTCAGTCAGGCATAAAGCTCCTCTCCGGAGGGGATTCCTAATAGTGTTATCTCCAAGGTGTATTCTTCCATTGGTAATCCTCCCAGTTTGTGTCCTGTTGTCCCCATCTGTCCTCACTCATGGGTTTGATCCTTTCTCTCCTTTGTGCCCCACTCCCTCCCTGGCACCCCAGGTCCTCCAGCCTCTCCATCCTTTTCTCTGCAGGTCACTACCTGCTCTCTAGAAGTAGCAGCCTTGGGGAAATATGGATGTTCAACTTCATCAGGGCTTTCACCAGAGGGAACAGTCCGTCCTGCAGGGGAGATTTTAGATGGTGTTTTTCTTGCATCCCTTGCCTATTGCATTCCTGTCAGCTTCAGTGGGATTTTCCTTGTGAAATGAGTTTCCATCCTTTCCCTTTTGATGGGTTTTCCATATCTCTCTCTGTTACAAGCAAAGACTTTAAGTTAAGTGTCCATCACATTGCTGGCAAGTCCTTAATCTCTTCATCCCACCCTAGGCTGGGATGAGTTTTGTAACCATTTAGCAACCCAAGGAAAGATCCATTGCCCTGTAGGCATGAAATTCAGCTGGTGGGGTAATCTGTGCCCTACTGCTGCAGCATGGAACCTCCTGCTGCCCCATGGGACAGGTGAGGCACTGCCACTCTTCTGAAAAATGCTGAGAAATACTGGGAGAGCCACCCCTGAGCAAGGGGAAACACAACAAGGTGAAAAATTATGTCTGTTTTCCAACAGACAGGGACAGGCTGGCTTCTGGTGCTGTGAAATGTTGGGGTCATGGGTGTGGCAAAGTTTCTCTGTATGGGACTGTGCCCCCCTGGCTGCAGACCCCTGATTTAAACTGCTGATTTAAATGGGTGTCTCCACTAACAGGGCTGAGCAGGGATCTGAACTCACAGCAGACTGTGTCTTTCCTTAAATTCGGTATTTCACCTGCCAGAGCACTGATATAGTGTTAATCAAACATTCATTAAAAGCCTCCATTGCTGCTTAATGAAGGTGTAATAAATAAAGATGCTATTATACAGCGGCAAAAAAAAAAATCATGTTTTCAATAATTAGCTGGTGTTTCATTAGCACAATTATCACTTAGGAGCTGAAGCAAGCTCTGTTCGAAACACTTAATTTAAAGGGTGTAAGGCTGGTCCCTTCAAAGGGCTTCTTTCTACCTGAGATCTCCCACTCTCCCCCTGTACTGAGTGGAATGGATCCAGTGCCTGGCTCTCCATTGTGGCCACACACTGCCCTCCTTCCCCTTCCCCTCTGCTCCCCCGCCTCTTCTCCCGTGTTTTTGGATTCCCCACTCAGTCCTGCTGTTGAAACTGAAAACTGAACCCCACCTTCCCCTTCCTCCCTCTTCCCTCCCCCCGTTTCTCCTTCAGGAGATCTCCAAGCGAGAAGAAGCGAGTGGGCAGTTAAGCTGTATTCAGCTGCCTGTCAACTCGTCGGGGGTACGTACAGCACATCCCACCGCCACCGTGCTCGTCTCTCATGGTGCCTGGTCACACTCTGTGGTGCTCTTCTCATCGTAATTGTCATTCTTTTGGGGTCTATTTGGGTGTTTTGGAAGTGGTTTGTTTTTTTGTTTTGGTTTTTCTTTGCTTTTTGTCACACTCATTGTTGAGTTAGCCCTGATTTTAAGTCCCTTCCTTCTCTGAGGGACCCAGGTAAATTAAGGTGGGTGCTTTGAAGTGGCTGATGTGGATCCAGCCAACGGCTGTCTCTGACCCCCCACATGGATGCCTGCCCTGAGGAAGGCTCCCCAAGGGGCTGTCACAGCTTCTCCATGGCACAGTCACATCCCAGGGACCTCCCCGGGGATGTGGATGGTGATGCTGATTGCAGGGCACGCCTGCCAAGGCTTCCTCCTGCAGGCGGGGGAGGATGCCCAGGAGTGAAGGGACCTGGAATCAAACCTGTTTTGATAGGTGTGTGTGTGTTGATGTGTGTGTGGGAGTCCTGTGCTCTGCAGGATAGGGTAGGACAGCAGCAGTTGCACGGTGGCGTGTCCCTGAAGGGCTGGTGGGAATGCTGAGATTGCCGGAGCAATGCCACATGCCAGGATGTGAAATGGTCCTGTTCAGGTCCGAGGAAGCCGTGGATCTCCGAAGCACAGCACACCACAAACCTCACCCTTCTGCCAAACTCTCTCTTTACCACTCGCTTCCCTTTCTGTCCTTTCCAAGAAGCCTGGCTTTTCCTTCAGCCCAAAAATCCTTTCCCCACGTATCCCAGTGTCTCAGTCCCTTTTGATACAGGTGGTTTAGTTGTTGTACTGCCTGGTCCAACTTGACATACCCTCGTTTCCCAAAAGGATTTTAACTCCCTCTTCTCTCATAACCCCTTTTCTATCCAGAAAGGCAAACTGGGAGTGCAAGAACAGGTAACGGGCAGCAGCACTGGCTGCGAGATGTTTGCCTGCAGCGTCCTGAGTCTGGCACGTGGTGTTTGGGAGGGGATGCTCACTGCCCTCCAGACATGGGGTTTGGTGCTGGGGAAGGGGGTGGGAAGTCCTCACATAGCTCTGCTTTTCCCTCTTGGCACACAGCTCATTGTGCCCCTTTAAAACTTTCCTTAGGGCTGTTGAAGAGTACTCCAGGAATACAAATAACGTAAAATTCTTCCCAGTATTTATTTCTTTTTAATAACCCATTAGGGAGAATGAGTAATTCCTGGCAGGCCCGCTGACAGGCTGAGCTGGGAGCCTCTGTGGGGAGCATACCTGGAGCCAGCTGGAGCCCCTGTTCACACAGAGACTGGATCTGACTTCCAGCAAAGCTCAGACCAGCTTGGCTTTACTGCTCCCCCATGAAAGGTGCATTCCTGACCTTCTCAGACTACGTCCTGCAGGAGGAGCTTCCCTGAAAAGCACAGAAGTCCTGGATCCTCAGGAGGGGAAATTTTGAGTCAACACTTCATGTCACACTCTCTTTTGCCTTAAAAATATCTCTGAGTGTCCAGCCTGCCTGGAAAAAATGTCTTTAATAGTTTAGTGAGCCCACACTAAATAGGGGGGGAGTATTGGGGGTCATCCCTCTGGGGTTTTGCTTAATAATGAGATATGGGGCACTGACCTGTGTTGGATTCCTCTCTTCCTTCTGTCCCATGCTGGGGTCCTTCTGAGATTTTACAATCAATGGGTACCCTAGCACCAAACCTCAGCAGTGCTGGCCAGGGCTCCTGTGGACGCAGCTTAGCCTTGGTGGGGTTTTCTGGGGCTCCTGGGCTCTCACTGCTAAAGTGAGGATCTGCTTGGCTTTTCCCATCCCAGCATCTTCCCTCCCTTTCCACCTCTTCTCCATTGTGACAGGGCTTGGTGCCCTTTGCCAGAGCAGTGGTTTCAGCCATGAATCCTCCTCTTTTTGGACGGGTATCGATCATTCTGGCAAGCACCTCTGCCCCTCGTAGGTGTATCCTGACTATACCACACCCTAAGCACCTTTCTGCAGTGCCAATGGACAGAATCAGGGTCTGTGCCACAAGAACCGAGCAAGAACCCAGGCACCACACAGGAGAACAAAGCTCAACATCATCTTCCTCTGCCTGAGAATGGGCACCTGTCAGAGCAGGCAGGCCTTGCTCAACCACCGACGTTCAAAATGATACAGCAGAATTTAAAGCCCCCAAATGATGCAGCGTAAATCCCCAAAACTCCTGCTCCTCCTGTGTGTGGCAGCTGGGAAGGAAAGGGTTCCACGTGGCAGTCGATGTTGGGTTCTGCCACCTGGATCCTCTCTGTGCTGATGGGGCATCCATGGACACGTCACATTTGTCACGTTGGAAATGCGGGGTCTGTTGTGCCCTTTCTGAACCCTGGATTGCTCCGTCAAAGAATCACTACAAAGAGCCACACCCCAGGAGTTTTAGGTGTATAACTCCAGAGAGATTAGTAGGATCATCTTTTGTCCTCAAATTGCTCATCAGTATCCTTCCCTAACATCTACCACATAGACAATTCCAGCAGCAAAAATTAAGCAATAGTTTGTTTTTTCTCCTGATCCCTTTCTGGGACCGTGTTTGGAGCCAGAGGCAATCCGTCTCCCTGGTAGGAGGTTAATTAGTCTGTGGTATAAACCTGTGCATGCATCATTTTGTGGAAGGTGATGTTGCATCGTGGTACCAAGTTCAGTGGATCTGTAAGGTGTGGTGTTGGACACGGGAATCCATATTTGCAGAGGGCTGTCCCTGCACTGTGGCCCCTCAGCCTCCTTGCTGAAGCCTTCTGTTTTGCTCTAGGGTGATGCTTCCAAGTCTGATTCCGAGGGCGATCTCTTCCCCCGCAGCCTGGAAGAGGAGGGAGAACTTAAGAAAAACTTGTCAAATCCAGCCTGTGAGTAATAACCCTGGGAGGACAGGCCCTTCCACAGAAACCTTGCTTTGCTGTGAAAACAGTGTGTCCAAAAGGGGAAAAAAACCCTCCTAGAGGGAATGCTGTAGTCCCAGTTGTGTCATGCTTGACTTTGCAGCAGGCTTGGGGTGGGACTGTGGGATGCAGGCAGGAGAGACAGGATTGCATTTGAACTGTTAATTTCCCTGTCAAGAGGTCTGAGTTTGTGGGGTGTTTCTGCTAGAGGATTTTGAAGGAGGATGGAGGGAGTGGGCAGGAAATTCCCAGGGCTGGAGCTGGTGGGTGTTGATTGGAGGTTGAAGGGCAGCAGGTGACATTTGGGTGTGCTCTCCTCTGCCACTGATACCTCGATCCCATTGACCCAATTCTCCAGAAGGGCTTTTTGCCCCACACCTCCCTGATGCTCAGAGCAGAACCCTCCCTTGCACAGCATCTCTGCCTGCCCACGAGCAGGCTGTAGGCGCTCCCCCTTGAAGCGTGACACCTAAAACCCGCTCGTGTCTTCCAGTGATGGCCCTGAGCGACCACCCGGAGCTGAAGAAGAGCCTGACCCCGCCGCTCATCATCCACACGGCCGCCACTCCCATGCCCATGCCCAAGAGCGCCGTGTTCGGGGACGCTGCGCAGGGCTACGAGTCCCGCCGGGCCAGCGGCGTCTCCGCGGAACCCGTGGCCGCCTACGAGCTCAAGTCCCCGGTACTGGCATCACCTCCCCCTGCGGTGTTCCGTGCCTCCGTGGGGCTGTCCGGCCTGGGGCGGGTGGCACGGATCTGATGTGCCCTGTCCCTGTCCTTCCCACAGCCCAGCACCCGCAGCTCCCCGCACAGCCCCTGGCGTGCCAGCAGCTCTTGGAACAGCCGCCGCTCCAGCTGGAACAGCATCGGCCGGGCCCCCAGCCTCAAGCGCCGGGGGCAGAGCAGCGAGCGCCGGTCCCTCCTGTCCGGGGAGGGCAAGGAGAGCTCCGAGGAAGGGGACAGCTCGGATGAGGAGCGCTCCAGCCGCGCCGGCAGCTTCAATGGCTCTTTGCCTCAGCGCATGGAGTCGCTGGAAACAAAAGGCTCCTTTGATGCCCAGGATACTCTGCAGGTGCCTTCCCTGTACCGGACCAGCAGCATGCACAGCACCAGGACGTCTGTCTCCGAGCACCAGGATTGCAATGGGAGGACCTCTCCGGGTCTGCTGCTGCACCAGCTCCACCTGGATGAGCCCCACCAGGATGGTGATGATGGGGATGATGAAGGCAACATGGTAAGCAGGGGCCGTGTGCTCACTTTGGGCTTTATGACTTGTCAAAACAAAGCTTGTCACCGTCTCAGGAGTGCACAAGTGGGTGCAAAAGGGATTAGGTGTCACCATCACCACCAGATCAGTCACACAGAAGGTCTCTAGGCAGTGGATGCTCTCAGAGGTGGGAATGGTATCCAAGTTAAGTATTACAGTGCAGCCTCAGATGGCTCATGATGGAGACATCAGGGCAAAACTGCCCAGGTTCCACTAAATCATGCAGAGTGGCGGCTATTGGAAATATTTGCTTTTCTGGTTTTCTTTTTTTTTTTTTTTTTTTTTAAGCAAAACAAGTAAGTCTCCCTGCTTTCCAACTATTATTCAGTTTTCTGCCCCCACACCAGCAGCAGAAAACTTCTACAGGCAAAGAAAGAGCATGGCTTGGTCCCCCATTCCCATGGCAGCACCAGTCCCATGGAGATTGTGGTAATTTCAGAGGCTCTGCATTAATTTCCATCTGAAGAGGCATTTAACTGATGAGTGTCTCTTTCAACAGGCCTGAGAAGTGTCATTTAGGAAATATAAGCTGAAAAGACTGAAAGTGTAGGGAAGGGATGAGGGTTCCTGGTCCTTGTTTCACATGGATGTTTGTATCTTAAAGGGAAAAAGAAGGGAATCTGGCTGATTTTGCAAAGTTGTTTGCATGGCTGGCAGAGTGGGGCTTGAGTTGGGCACGAGGGTGTCACAGTTCCGGCTGTCATGTGTGCATTGGGGACAGTTTTGGAGTGTTTCCTGCTCTTTCCAGGTTATCTCTTTGATTACACCTTGTTCCCAGGTTTAAAAGTGTGATGATGGTCTGATGTGTCATCCCGGGGTGACTTTCTCTTGGGGGAGCAGATGGGGTTTGGGTAGAGACGTGATGGCAGCAGGGGCTGTTCTGAGAGCAGGAAAGCTGCAGATTGTGGACATGATTTTACTCTTTTTCACTGAGTTTATTGAATGAAAATGGAACTGGGATCATGTGAAGGGAAGTGAAAGGCGGTGTTGACTCCAGAGTCCTCTGTTCCATACAGGAGAAGGAGAGTTAGTGCTGGCAGAATGCACTCAGCCGTGAGCTGCTGTTGCAAAAAGCCATTATCCCATTACACCTCCAGCATGGATCCTCAGCCTGGGATTTTCACTCATTGTCTTAACCTGCTTTTTTACTTCCATAAAATAAATTGAATTTTTAAGAAAAGGAGCAGTAATTATTTTTGGAAAAAATCCCCACTATTAAAAGTGTTGAAGAGACCATTTTCTTTATTGCTAGCTAGGGATTTTTTTCTCATGCTCCAACATCTGCTGCTTTTCCAGCTCACCTGGTCCAATCATCCCACCAGTCTCTTGTTTCCTCCCCTTCCCAGGATCAAAAACCATAAGTCCCCCTTATACTGGGCATGGTGTGGTGAGATGTGTGCTTTCTCTCCCAGCCAGTGCTGACAATGAACTGTTGCATAAATTTTTTATTTTTTGATAATTTTATTTTAGCATAAACCAAACATCATTGTCTGTGTACTGAGGTCTGGCCATGGAGGGTGTAATCACCTCAATACCCTCCCACAGAATGGTCAGAAGCAAATGCCAAAAGGAAGAATGGACAGAATAGGGGAAATAAATTGTGTCCCAGCCCGTGGGATAGCCACAAGTGGGATGCCTGCAGCTGGCTGATGCCTTTCCCCGTGCTCTGAAATATGTCTTCACTTCAAATCACTAAACCAGATGGATAAGAAAATATTGCTTAGATTAGCCAAATGAGCCCCCAGGTTGCAGGGTTTCACTCCTGACATTTGGAGGGAAACTTTCGTCCTAAATTAGCCTTGACAAAGTTGGCGGGAAAAAAAAATTGCATTTTAAATGGAAAAAATGAAATACAAAACTCCCCATCAAAAAAGAAGAGAAGAACTTGACTATTACTCAGATCAAAGTAATCCTAAATATGCCCTTCTGCATCAAAGCTTTGCATTCCTCCTTGCTGCCTGGATTTGATTGTCTCTCTGCAGAAATTAAAGGAAGACCAAAGGCTTCATCTGGATTTCCCAGGCTACCCCTATATTAGTGCAGCTCTGCTGCCTTCAGTGAGTTTATTCTGAATTTCCATTCCTCTGAGAGGCCAGAGTCAGGCCCCTGACAGCTTCTCACCCCAGAACTAGGAAACCAGGGGGCTGAAATCTGTTCTTTATTGCATCACTGCAGACAAGGAGTCTCTCACAGAGAGAGTGATCCTCAGCTTTCTTGGGTTCACGTGACGGGGATCAGGGATTGCTGCCAGGTCTTTGTTGTTTCCAACTGCTGGATTTTAGATGCTTTTGGGCACTTTCTACCCAAATTGCTCAGTGCTCACAGCAGAAAGTAATGGAAATATTGAATATGCAACCAATGTGCCCCCTCCTCTCCAAAATCTCACTGCATTTTAGTACTGCAGTTCCTTGCCATGTGCATATTCCTCTTTTTCTCTGTGACGTGGGGTCCAGGCATTCACAAACCCTCTCAGCCTGTCCCTGTTGCATATTAAAATTAAATAATCAGGTCCCAAGCGCCTCTGTGCAGCTTCCAGCTTGCCTGGAGGTCCTCTGCTGCTCACAGAGCATTTTTCAGCAGTTCCCCCATCCTTATAATAAATCTTTTATAAATCTAAGCCTCTCCCTTACTCTGAGGAATGCATCAGTCATCTTTTATTGCCAACTGCCTTCATCTTACCCTCAGAAGTGCATTAATATCTGAAATTCCTAAAAATAATAATTTAAAAAGCAGCTATTTATCAGCAGCTCTCACTGCTGTGGGATTGGGGGATTCCATTCCCACATCTGCCTGTTAGCACCCAGCATCTTCCCACGTCCTGGCTCCTGCTGCCTCTGGTGAGGGGGGTTTGGATGGGCTTACCCAGGGAGATTTTGTCCAAGTCACTGGCAGCTGAATTAAAGATTAGCTTTCTTCTCCCCCCACATCTTTATTCATCCTGTCCAGGTGTGGTTTATGAACGAATAGATGTGATTTAAGCCCCATAATTGATATCTCACTTTGAACATAATGCAGGCTTGAACAGCAATCAGCCCCATTGTCAGCACTTGGAGCCTGCCTGGACCTCGCTGGGAAAGCCTTGGATGGGGCTGAGGCTGGAAACACTCAGGGTTTATTTCACAAATACCTTACCTTTGGCTCAAATTAACTGAGCTGTGCTGTTCCACTGGTGGAAATATGGAGTAATTCCTCTGAGTTTAATTTCTGGGGATGTGCTTTGCCCTGCTTAGGGCAGCCAGGCTGCAGACCCAGCTGAGCCCTGGTGCTCACCTGTACTGTAACCCACTGAACAGAGACACTTGATGGAAGATCACTTCTTGCCTCTGTTATCTGATTTAGCCCATGAACTGCAAGCTGCAACAATTAGCCAAACCCCAAAATATCTTTGGCATTAAAATTGGACAAAAGGAATATAAAGAAGCATTCTGTGCTGCTGACGCATTACCATTCACTACAAATCCCCTTGATAAATACCAGAACTGCTTTGAATAATAGATACTTCTGGAAACCTTCCAGCTCACAAAATGAACTGGACTGAGTTGTAGCTATTACTCCATGTCCAGAGGCTAGGGGAGCAGTCACTGCTCTCACCACAGCTTTGAGCAGACACACAATTTTTTATCCATTTATTTACCTTTGTTAAATCTATGGATAATTAGACTAACCAGGCTGCTTGAAGGGATAACACAACCCCAAGGATGCATGCTCTATTAAATACAGTCTAGAGAGAAGGGAGCAGTTCTGACTCCTTGCCTGAAGCTGGAAAAGGGATGAGAGAACATCCAAGACAACCAGAACCCCACTGGTGTGCAGTGCATGGTCTGTGTGTGTGTAGAAGTTGAGGGAAGGATGGATGGCTGAAGGAGCAGGGTAGAAAGCTCTAACTTTTCTTTTCATTATTCAAACTTTTCTTCTTATTTGCCCAAGGTGATTTTCATTTTCTGAAGGGTTCAGGTTGTCACCAAGGGCTTTCATTAAAACAGGCACTAAACCAATTATTCCCCATCACTAATGAGACCCCAGGCTAGGTGTCTGCAGGAAGAGAAAGCACTTCCCCCACTCCACTCAATTACATTCAGCTATACTTCAACTACATTCACACTAACAAATCCCATTTTTACAGTCCAGAGCAATTCAAGAGCTAACAGTTTGCCTCAAAATGAATCCTCCTTCCCTGTTTCCAAGATGAAATAAATAGAAGTGCCTTAGTCCTGGAGCACAGGTGCTCCTGGGTGTGAGGGTGGTTCCTGCACTTTCACACTCCCCTGTGTCCTCACAGCCCTGAAATATCTAGAAGCTTTAAAGAGCTCACACAGTCATATTTCCAGGTCTGCCCATCCAAGCCCAGGTGACAGCAGAGAAATAAGTCTTATGAAAGAGCAAGAGTTAGTTTTTATTTATCTGCAAAGCACTCTGGTGACAGTGCACACACCAGTCTGTGCATTTATCTTCTAGTGCTTTGATGTGGAAGGGCTGGGCAAGCCCTGGTGTGGTGAGCAAGATGTTGGCCTGGCTTTTAATGGTTGTCCATGCACAGGGTGCACTGCTTTGCCAGTGAGATTACAGATCATGATTTTAATGGTTGTCCATGCACAGGGTGCACTGCTTTGCCAGTGAGATTACAGATCATGATTTTAATGGTTGTCCGTGCACAGGGTGCACTGCTTTGCCAGTGAGATTACAGATCATGATTTTCCTTTGGAGGTCTGTGGATGAGAAGGTGATAAACTTAAGTCAGAAGTTGTAGCAGCCAGGATGAGGCTTCCCCTTGGCATCCAGTTTTTGATGTCTTTGGTTGCCTAGTTGGCTGAGGCTTTTGCAGTCTGCACTCCTGACCTGACATGACCTTGCAGACAGTCTATAACATAAAGTATGCATGGCTGAGGATGTGCTGTGGTTTCAAGAAGGAATTAATTTGCAGGAATTGGATGGCCCATGTTCATGCAGGTCAGGCTGCATGGTGTTCTCTTCTGGCTTTATAATCTCCCATCTAATCTGTTCATGCTGACTGAGAAGCAGACGATCACCGTTGTGTTCCTGGACCAAAACTTGGACCTCAAATGATTTCCTCAGCTTTCCAGTGGTGCATGGACACAGCAAGCAGCAGGAATCCCTCCCTCTGCTCCCTTTATAACCTCTGACATAAGCATTCTATATTGTTAAAAAACAACCAACCAAACAAAAATACCCCACAAAAAAATCCCCAAAAATGCCTTACAAGATACAGGCAAGCACCTGATGAGTATTTGGAGGGACTGAGTGGGTTATCATTCCTTTGGGCAAGTGTTTTATTTATCATGTTTGTCTTCTTTGATAACTGTGTGCCAGATGCAGTTACCATGCAGATAAAGCAGCAAGGCCAAGCACTGTGAGCTCAGAGAGCTGGCACAGCCCTCCTCTGGCTGCCAGAGCTCCTTCCCTTGCCCAGCAGGGTCCTGTTTAGAGACATTATTTTATTTCAGCTTCACTGAGCACTTGAAGAGAAGTTTTTAGTGAAAAGCTGCACCAAGCCCTTCATGTGGAAGTTTTGGGGGGTTGTTGTTTTAATGGTTCTGTGTTTTCCTCCTGCTCTGTACATTTTCCCTCCAGAGCAAAAGGGACCGGATGAAGGCCTGGGTACGGGCACGGCTCCCCACCTGCTGCAAAGAGAGGGACTCCTGGTCCATCTACATCTTTGCCCCTCACTCCAGGTAAGGGAGGGCAGTGGTGCTGTGGTAGGATGGATGGTAATGATGCATGCCCTCATTACCATGGCTCATCAGCCTGTTTATCCCAGATGGGTCTCTGTGTGTCAGTCCATAAAACTCCCAGCCCTTCCCTGTCATTGTTGGACATGAAATAAAGATGCCTGACTCCAGTTCAAAGGCAGAAGAACATCAGAAGGCTTTATTTACAATTCATCCAGCCTTTTTATAACATGCTGCACTAAAAGGCACATTATTGGTCCATAGAATTGACACCTCTCTCCACTGGTTAAGTAACAGAAACACCACCTGGAAGAGGGGTTGTTATCAGAAAAATATTGTTTACTTAGAAGTGTTATGAATTATTTAAGAAATTGTCCTTGAAAGAAAATTCTCCCAAGAAATCTTCCCTTGGGAAGAAAAATCAGCCACTGACAGGCTGAGAACCTTTCAGACTCAGAAATATCAAGCCCACACTTCCCCTGCCCCAGCATGACCAGGGTTGAATAGCAAACAGTTGCTGGCTGCAGAGAGCACAGGAGTGTCCAGTAAAGACCCATAGCCCAGGGCATGGCTGCATCTTCATCAAGTTCCTCATTTCCTTTGGGAGTGATGCCAGTGCTCTGCAAGTTTTTCACTTGGTGGAGTGTGATGAGCTTGGAGCAGGGGGGAAAGGTGCAGCATCAAGCAGAAAAATCTAAATTTTCCCACTACACACTTACAGCACAGCAAAGGACACCCTGACCTCCTCAGCCCGCCTCTCAGCTGAACTTCTGTGTCCTCCCCCTTCCCTTTCTCTCAGAGAACACCCTCTCCTTTCCCTGGCTGTGCCCTTCCCAAGGCCTGGCCAGGTGGAGCCAGCTGAGCTCCGTGCTGTTCGCCGCGTTCCTCTGGACACGCACCCCAGGGTTTCCCGTGTGGGAGCTGAGGGCCCTGGACAGCGTTCAGGTTCATTCATACAAAGATTAGAGAGATTTTCAGAAACAGACTTTGGGAAATGTAATACGGTATTATAAATCCTGAGTCAGTGTACAGCCATCTGTCACAATAAATAGCTTCTGTCCCTTTGTTCCGTGTGTGCTCAACTCTTATGGGCTCACTGGGAGTATTTCTTCCTTTATTTAAGCTAAACCTGAGCACCAGGAACCAGGTAGGGGGGCAGATCCAAAACTGGCTGTGTGTCTGAGTCATGGAAGCAGCTCCTCCACTCCAAGCCCCCTATGAACATTCCCAGGGCTTGAAATTTGTGGCTCAGGTCTGTAGCTCAGATCCCTTTCTGTTCATAACCCAATCTGCCCTCAGAGTGCGGCTCTGCCAGGGAGGGGATTGGGAGATTGGAGCTCATCTGCTTTGCAAGCAGAGTGCTCAATTTCCCTGCTATGTGTTGAGCTGCTGTGTGTCTCCCCAGCCAGATGAGCATTAATAGCTAGTCTGTGTCTACTCTTTTTTTTTTTTTTTTCCTCTCTCGACAGATTCCGTCTGATGTGCAATAAAATCATCACTCACAAGATGTTTGATCACGTCGTCTTGGTGATCATTTTCCTGAACTGCATTACCATTGCCATGGAACGACCCAAAATTGAGCCTCACAGCGCTGTGAGTTTCTGAGGTTTTCCTGTGCTCCTCGTGGAGCAAGCACCCGTGGCTTGGACCCCACTGCTGTGCACTCAGTCTTGTTTTCCTTCTCTTTTTAAAATGGGAAGGTGCCAACACCCCCTGAGTGTCCTTTGAATTAAGTGCAGCAACTCTCCTGGCCCCTACCCAATCTCCTTTCAAAGCACAAGAGTGCAGATCGTGGCCGGCAATATATACAATATCTCATTTCTGGAAGCACAATCAAGGTTTTAACACATGACATAGCATGACATCTGTCTCAGTTTCCTTCCCTGAGAAACCTTCAAACACTTTTCCTCTCTCAACACAATGTTCACTTCTTCCATCTGTTCCCCACAGGCAAGTATGTGTGGTGCGAATGGAATGGGGAAACTGTTCATTTCATACTCTTCTCTCCCCTTTGTGTATCAGCTTTGTTGTGACACCAGAAAAACTGAATTGATGCAGGCACTGCAATGCCAGTTCTTGGAACCTCTTTGTTCTAATACTCTGTAAGAATTCCTCAAACTAGACCCTCACAGCATCAGCATGCATCAATCAGAGGGGCAGAACCATTCTATTGCTCTTTTATTTTAGCATAGAGAGGGGCTGAGATGCGCTGGGCTCTTGCTGATTTATCACCCAAGACTGCTCATATCACAATCATATAGAATCCTGTTTTGTTGATGTAGGCGTGTCAGGCTGTTCATTTTTGTGGATTTTCAATGTAAGACCTTAAAAATGGAGTCTAGGCTGCTCTCTGCCTATTTTAAGCATTTCCTAGTAGTCCTTACTGTAACAGTTTGCCCAGCAGTCCTTTCCCTAAATCCTTTTTTTTTTTCAGTTCCCATGCAGTCATGCACCAACTTGCAGCTATGAGAAGAGAGCAGGGCTCCCTGCCAGCAGATGTAGGCAAATCCCCAAATGGGGCACCCTGAGAACTTCCCTTAAAATCCTAAATGCTTCCTTTGCGCCCCTTGCTATGTCTTCTGAGAGCTACCACTCCTCAAGACTGGCTCTGAAAGGAGCTGCAGGTACACAGAGAAGGGAAACACGTGTGAGCTGGAGGAGCCCACAGCAAAGAGCTGTAGCACACAAACCCAGTATTTCATATAGGAGAGGAGGAGCTGTGGTGTCCCCTGGCACTGGGAGAGTGCTAAGAGGAAAGGAGTCAGGGACTGGTGAGAGGTTCATCACCTTTAGGTTATAACAAGGGAGCTGTACCATGGCCTGGGAGTTGTAGAGGAGAAGGGGAATGCTGAGCAGGGGGACAGGGGTTCCAGGAGGAGTGCATGGGCAGATGGAGCTCTCATCTGGAAACCAAGAGGGTTAGTTTAGGTTGAGTTGTTTAAAATAATTGTTCTTTGCTTCCCTGAGCTGTGGATTTTCTAACTGCTTCAAGCGAGCTCTCTGTCCCTGTCCCAGTTTCAGCTGGCTTATCAGAGCAGGGGCTGCTGTTGTGAGCCAGCATGCACTCCCCAGTGCAGAGTGCACGACATGGACCAGGGAGATTATCCTTCAAAATAGCCACATGCTTGCCAGGCAGGAATGCAATATCCTAAGTCTCACCTCCATGCTATTGGTGTTTTATCTCCAGCTGCACAAGCAGGTCCCTATCCTCTCCCTCCTGCCCAGTGCCTGCCCCCCTACAGCAGCCTTTTGTGTGGCAGTCAGCTGACAGGGGAGATGTTTCCTATCACAGCTCATGCAATCACAGTACAGGTCTAGGACCTAATTAATTATGGACCCTGTATGGAAACAAGCTACTTTGTGGTTCCTGAGTCACTTCCAGTAAATCATGATCTGGCAAGCGAGAGAGTTGCCAAGGTGTTTTGTCTTGTTTCAATTGCATCTCATTTTGAGTGAGAGATCTGCATCTCTTATGGGACTGCTCTGTAGGGAGAGGCAGAAATAAATCCAAAATTGTTAAAAGCAGGACTGGGGCCAATTATATGTGCTCATATATACGTGGACACGCATCATCGTTCCTCCAGCCTGTGCCTTCTGCTGTCCATTTCTCAGTGCAGGGGATCAGAAACTGCCTAGAGATTAGGGAAAAGTGTAATTTATTTAATAATCGTCATTAAAAGGAAAGGTTTCTGCTAACTATAGATAGGGAACCAGTCCATGGGCTCATCTGTAATCACTAGCTGCTCCTGCTGAGTGGAGGGCATGGTCTGGTGGATAGTGCAGGGGACTGGGAAATGAGGCTGTTGGGCCTCATGCCAGGTGTAAACCGTGGCTTTGGGGAACAGAATCGACCTTTTGGGGGCAGGTCTCAGCTGGCATAAAGCCCCAGAGCTTTGCTGGCTTTGCTGGAGCTGTGACAACTCATGCCAGCTGCACTTCAGCATCCCACGGGTCCTGCTGCCTCACAGCTCTGTCACTCTAATATTGACTTAATTTCTAGGAGAATTGGGAGCTCAGTGATATTTACACGATGCAGTGATGTCTGCAGGTGAGAGGCAGGTAGAGATTTGTCAAGAACGTTTCAAGGAGGGCACATCTCCCCGGTAATGCTGGGGGTGGGGGGAAGGTGATTTGGGGGAAATTAGGGCGGATTTGGAGGCAAATGAGAGGGTTTGGGGGTAAGGTGCTGGCGGCTGTCCCTGTCCATGGTGCTGACACAGAGCCGGGAACTGGCAGGACTGAACCACGCTGTGTTGTTATCTAAATATTTGGATTTTCTCCTCTTTGCAAGCAAACAGTCCAAGGCTTGTTTCAGCACAAAATCAGGAGAACAGTTTTCAACCACCCAAATATGCACGGGGGGATGCACAGCTGCACAGAGCAGGCTATAAAACATTGTCTCTCATTTTCTTTTTCATAGGAACGGATTTTCCTAACGCTCTCCAACTACATCTTTACAGTCATCTTCCTGACTGAGATGACAGTTAAGGTAAATGCAGGTGGAGGATGTGTGCCTGTATTATATTAGTTATTTTTTATTGTGGTGGACTCATAAAACCCTTAGGTCTACCAGCTGTGAGTGTGGTGTATATTTTCCTCTTCTGAATCATACTGAGATGCCCACCACATGCTTTATTCTGAGCATGTTTTACATCAGAACAATTTCACTGAGGCTGCTCTTGATTTACGCCATTATAGGAGCAATGGGATCCTTGAATTCAGCAATCCTGCCCTATTCAGCAAAGCTCTTGAGCACATGCTTAACTTCAACCATGCATGTAAGCCCCATTGTCTTCAACAACCAGTTGTCCTCAACAGCCTAAGCTGCTGTGTGCTTTCCTGAGGACAGAGAGACTTAAGCACATTGAAAACCTTTGCTGGGTTTGAGGCAGGAGGCTCAGAAACCAATGGCTCTGTAAACCTCTCTTGTGTAATTCATAATCATCTCACTGAACAATTGCTCTTTCTTTGGGAAGTTTTTCTAGTTTCCTTATTTGCAAAGCTTGTACATGACTGCCTGGGTCAGCCACTCTTCACCTTCTTTCCTGCAGTCTACGGAAATAAAATATAATCAAATTTTTTTTTTATGCCAGAGCTAAAAATGTTAGGAACAGTTTTGTGCAGGTAAGTTTATCTGCATTAAAAGTACATCAGCTGTAAGGGACAACCTAGGATGTTTCTGCAGTGGTATTTTCATCACTCTTTCAATAGAACACTTTGCTGGTTTGTCTAATTAGGCTTCTATACTGGGAAGCAAGTAGACTCAGACTGGTGTCTGTAAATAACGCGTTCTCAGCAGGTTGCTAACTGCAACAAACACGTTGGATGCTACAGTCATAATTCGTTGTAACTTGGTGTCTGGCAGGTGGTGGCACTAGGCTTGTGTTTCGGGGAGAAAGCCTACTTGAAGAGCAGCTGGAATGTGCTGGATGGGGTGCTGGTTCTCATCTCTGTCATCGACATCCTGGTCTCCATGGTGTCAGACAGCGGCACCAAAATCCTGGGGATGCTGCGGGTTCTGAGGCTGCTGAGGACACTGCGGCCCCTGAGGTAAGGAGAGGCAGGGGAAGATCTAAGGGATGTAGGATGTGTGTGTCAAAGGTAGGGCTGAGCATTCATGCAAGGGAAGGGGCAGGTGAGACAAGGGCACAGCATCTGTCACCGGTGTCATCCCAGCCTCCTGCAGCTCCGCAGACAATGACACCAGAGCCCTTGCTGTGCTTTGGGACCAGCCCCAAGTGCAATAGGAAACTGATCAATGCCTCTTTTGCTCATTAAAACACACATCCCCTGCTATTTGTGTTCTCATTTGCTCTGTGTAAAGTGCAGCTTAACAGCTTCTTCTCCCCCTCTCCTTCAGGCAGTCAATGGCTTTCATAACAAAGAAGGAAATTAGTAGCAGGTGGTAGATCATTTTTAAGGAAGCAGAGACTCAACTGTTGCTTAAGGTGGAATTCAAAGATTTTTTTCCCCAGCTACCCATTAATTTTAGAGAGACGTTTACTTTGAAAATGACCCAGACAAGATGGAAACAATTGTTCTACTAACTTGGCCCCCCAACTCTGCCAGCAGGCAGTATCCAATGCTCCAGGGACAGGCTCCACTCTGATAAGAACCTGCCCAAGGACCAAGCTCTTCTAAACAGGCATCTGTTTGTGACCTGTACCCCTAGGCATGAGGGTTTCTCTTCATGCTAAATGCAGTTCCTCTCTAATACCATTGTTGCTGCTCCTGTTATGCAGCAGCTAATAAACCTTCCTGCTCAAAGCATCTTTGTGTGCCTGTCATATCTCACTGCTGCTTCCTCCATAAAAAGCTTCGCTTTGAGTCAGGATTTTTTTCTTTCAGAACAGAAAAATAGGACCCTGCTTCTGATAGAAGATGTTGTTTTACTACCCCTGTGTGAATAATAAGTCTAAATAACAATGGCCATGCCTATACATATCTTTCAAATATTCTCAACAGCTATTAAGGACATTCTATTCAATTGGTCCATACATGTGTGTTGTCCCTGGAGAGTTTTAGGATGTGAACTGCTTTTAGTAATTTTTATCTGGACAGCTCCAGACTGGGGCTAGTTCAGCTCCCTCACCATGTAGGTAGACTGTATTTCTATGTGACTCCAGTTCAGGCTCTTCTCTCTTTATGTGTCCCCTGGCATCTCCTGCACTTTCTGGGGTAGTTTCTGCCCAGTTTTTGGTTGGGTAGATTTTTTCTGCTCCTCTATTTCTGCTGATTTTTGACCCATGTTAAGAAAACCTATAAAATAATCTAGATGGCTCAGGGTAAAAGAAGGATTGATTTCTCTTCTTTGAAATATGGAATGCAAGTTTCTCTTTTGATGTTCCATGTTTAAATCAGATTTAAAGAGAGACATTTGGGTTGTGCTGATCTCCGCTGAAGTCACCTGTCTGACCTGGTCAAAGCTCTGTATTCTTCTTTGTAGGTCTGTAGGGCTGTCTGGCCAGGACTTGGGTCTTTTTTAACTGGAGCCTTCCTCTGTAGTCACCTATGTTCATGAATAATCTGCAGTTATGGGAAATAATCCACTCAGTAACTGCAGGCTGAAGGAAGACCTGCTGAAACATGTGTGGGATTAGGTTGTTCCATTGCTATTGCATTTCTGTTGGTATTTGATTTGTTTTCTCAGAGAATAAGTGCATGTTTTCAGCCAACATGTTGCTTTCTACTTCAAAGGAAATGTAAAAAAAGACAGCAACAAGCCCATTCCCTAAATATGTTCAGAATCAGTTCTGTTCTCTCATGATTAGATTTGTAGGAAATGAAAAAGCAGCCATCAAACTGGGGGCTTTTCAGTAAGTCATAAATCTCCGTCTGTGGAAGCCCATCTGCCTGGGTGTCACACATCTGGGCTGCCCTGGGCTCAGTGCATGGCTCAGGGATCACATCCTCACTGCTGAGCCTGCATCAGTGCAGGGTGACAGCTGGGACAGGTGACCTGAGGTCTTTGCACACTGTGGCCTCAGTTACCAGGTCTGGGTGAAGTCACTCCTGGAGGCTGAGCCAGTTTTTCTTCTTCAGGAAAGCATAAGGCAGAGACCAAAGCAAATGCTCCACTTACACCACAGAGGAGCAAACCTGGCTCCTTCTGTCCTCCCTTTCTGGGGACACTCCAGGACAGGGGTGCAGGAGGACACCCTCAGTGAGAAGCCAAGCCACAGCTGTGTGTGTCACACTCAGCTCAAGGGCAGAGACAACCCTCGTTATCTCTGTGTTGGTTTTCCCCCTGCATGGCCTGGAAAGGGGATTCTTGCAAAAGATCTCCCTCATTCTGTCTCTGATTTTCTCACCCCATTGCTTTATGCAGCACACAAAACCCCACACTCTTCTCCTTCTGCCTAGGCATTAAAAAAACCTGTATGCAAATCACAGAGTTTTGATTGCATGTTTGATTATCAGCCTCCAAACTGAATCCATGAAGATTCAAGCCCAGTGTTATGACCAGAATTCCAAAAATAAATTCACAGTGGGATGACATTTAAAGACTTTTCCATGACCCTCTGATGTTCCAGCCAGTAAAGGCATTGCTTATACAGTAAAATTCCTTCCTAATGCGTTCAACCTGCTGTTGTTGGGATCAAGTGTTATAGCTTAAGAGACAAGAGAAATCAAAATTGAAAATGTATTCAGATTTAATGTGGGTGGACTTCTGGGCCGTTTTACTCTGTACAGAGCCTGGGCTTTGACTTCTAAAGCACACAGATAAATTATTCACTTTTATCCTATCGTGGTCTAATAGTCATTTCATAACTCTCTTCTATCATATTATCACCTTTGCTAATTTTCTTTTAATCTGTGGAGGAAGGTCTTCATTAATGTTGATCTCTTGCTTCATCTAAGTGCTGCTACTTCTTCTGAGAGTTCTCATCAGGAAGGCTTAATGTTGGTAATGGATCCAACTGGGATGATGTTGGCAGTGGGTTTGGAGCATCTCACACCAGGGGTTCAACAGCATTGGGAATCTTCAGACCAGAACAACCAGGGGGAATGAGAGAGATTAACATTTATTCACAACAAAATAAAGAAGCAAGAATGTCTCATTTCAGTTTCCCTGTTTGTCATATGCTTAATGCAGCCTGGAATTGTGCTGAATGGAACCTTGTCAGGTCTCATTTTCTTGCACAACTGCGGGGCTCCAAATTGGCAGCATCCTTCACAATAAATTGCAGGAGTGTGGGTCAGATAATAAAATTTTACAAGCCTGATAGCAGCAGGGCCTTGGCAATACTGATGAGGTGTGGGGATGCCATATGTGGACATATTGGAGGTGGTACTAATAATCTGGAAAAGCTGAGAATTTCATTGACACCTCTTAGAGAATTGTCAGACTCCTAGGAGAATATCAGGAATCTTCACACAGACTTGCCTGAATGTTGGATCATGCCTAGTCTGAGGCAGCTCCAAGGTCTGAAGGTTTCTACTAGTAAGGACTATTATTTTTCAAAATCTTTTAAAGTCTTTTCACCCTGTAGTGCTGGAAACAGCACTGACATGGAGTTAAACTGGTGGCAGCTTTTACCCTAATGCATTCTAATTTGAGGAATTCCCTGGTTGATCAAAATGCTTAAAGCAGCCAAATACTGCTGTTTTTCAGCCTTTTTCTCCTCAACATGCACATGATTTTGCAAAGTCAGACAAGTAACCTCCTATTTTCCCTCTCAGCTGGATACAAAATAGTACCACACAGGGGAAATCACTTTATTATTTCTAGAACAGCATTCTGTAATAACTGTTGGAGAAAATTATCAACTTTAAACTCTGGAGACTAAATTCTTTTCTTGTTCCTCAAAACTTAAGGATGCCCCAGTAGTTCAGACCATAGACTTTCAGAAGAAGAAGACTTGCCTTTATTCCATCCTGCATGACAGTGGACAGAAGTCCATGATCCCTAAAGTCAGGATCTCTAAAGGCACCAAAGGACCTAATTTACATAGAAATAATTGGAATTGAGCTGCCTTCCTACCTCTGAGGACTTGTCTTGCCCTCCTCCCATGCCTCAGTTTCACACCTGTAGTTTGGCAGGTGTTGTGTTTCCCCCAGGACTGTGTGAGGAGTGTGAGGGGTATGGAGGTGCCTGTGAGGAGCTGGAAGAGATGTTCAGCCTCAGCCTGTGGGGCCCCAGGCTCTCTCTGTGCACTCAGACATGGCCTGTCAGGCTGCATTGCCTGGCTCACTGAGTTGGGCACACTGAGCTGCTCTCCAGCCCCTGTGTGCTGGGCTGGGCTCAGCTCTCAGCCCCATGGCAGCATCACCAAGGTCTCCAGGCTGGGCTCATCCCCCTGGGCAGCTTTGACAGCCACACTGAACAGTCCCCACACTCTTATGGGGTGTGCAGCCTTCTGCTCCTTCAGCCATCTCACCCTCCAGCTCATTCCCTAAAATATCCTGATCTGAGTGTCAGGAAAACTGAGATGTCTGAAACAGGGAACCACATCACCCACCTGGCAGAGATGCCCAGTGTGAGGAATAGCAGCATCTGCTCTTTGTGTTTCACTGGTAAGAGAGCAGATAAAAATACCACCATCTGTTTCTTTCTGAAAGTGATAACTGATGAGTTACCCTTGACATTTTGAGTAAATATTTAACTGAAAAAAAAAAGGAAATAAGCTTTAGATTTTCAGGATATGGTTTAAACCCAACAGTTTTGGTAAGAGCTGTGCATTGAGCACCACAGGTCACTCAACTTGCAGGCCCAGGGGCAGGAGAGGGATGGTGCAGGTTGGCTGTGGTCCCAGATGAGGCCACACATGATCAGTGTCAATGTGTCCATGGGGATCTCTGCTGTGAGCACCATGCCTGGGAGAAGGAATAGAGGAGAACTTGGACCCTGTTCAGGCAGCAACACTCCAACAGTGCTTCAGTTGGTGGAGCCAGACTTGGGGAGAAATGGGAGATGGCAAAAGAGAGACTCAGGCAGAAACTAGAACCTGGGGAGGTTTGGGGCACATTTGAGAGGCAAGTGTTCAAAGGAGTCATCAGCAGCACCCAGAAACACACAGGCACTTCCCTCCTCTGACTTTCACAGCATTTAACTGCTTCTGACTCGTGAAAGCAGTTTCTATGGCATCAGTACAAACTGATTTACAGAGCTAGGAAATGCTTAATTCCAGCTGGCATCAAGAGGAGGGAAACATGTAACCTCTTCAATGCCTTTCTTGGTCTCCACCTTCAGGTCAGTGAGGCTGAATATCTCGTTCATCTTTCCCAGTATGGTGAGATGGCTTCTCTAAATCACACAAGACTTGCCCTTTCTTTGCAACATTAACCTTGAGAGTATAGTACAGTTTCTACTTCTTTTTTTTCTTTTTTATTTCTTCAGTCACGAAGTCCACATTATTCTTCTTCAACTTTCTGATATGATGTAATCTTCTGTTATGAAATTTTGTGTGATACCAGACAGAGAGGAGCTACAGAAATTAGGTTAGATGCTTCTGGTCCTGCCAGGGAAGTTTCACCTGGAGGACAGCACTCTTTTAAAGCTGAGGCTGTACAGTGGGTATATAGCAGAAATTGTGATAGTCTGAGGGATAGCTCAGGTCTCTGTACACAGCAGCACCATAAGGACACAACAGATTATTTTTTAAGATGGGAGTGGTGAAAGCACTGACACAGATTGCCCAGAGAGGTGACAGATGCCCCATCCTTTGAAATATCAAGGGCTACTGAACAACCTGATCTAGTAGGAGGTGTCTCTGCTCCTTGCAGGGGGTTGGAATAGGTGACATTTAAAGGTCCCTTCCAACCCAAACCATTCTGTGATTCTGTAATTGCTAGAGATGTGCAGGCAGATGTGTAAGAGTGGCAGCTCCATTTCATGGACTGAGATAGGGAAATCAGGTGTCTTGCCTAAATCTGTGTAGGAAGGGACAGTGGGAGGCCCTCTCTTTGTAGTCCTAGACAGGTTACAGGCATGGAAGTCTCTGTCTGTGGATGGCCCAAGCAAAACAGCTGTATTTTCTGGCTTGGATCCTCCTATATTTTCTCCTCCTCTTAATGAAAAGCTGCATATATTAGGCAGAGACCCTTCCCACCAAGATCTCTGTAACTTTACAGGTCAGTCTTCAGGAAGTGCTTTTTACATCATGATTTTTGGGTAACTTGTCATTCTAAAAATATTTCTAATGCTATGTTCTTCATATCTTCTATGTTGATGGGAGGCAAAACTGGGAAGGAACAGGACTAACAGCTTTTGTAATTACTTGCCCCTACAGAGTCATTAGTCGAGCCCAAGGACTGAAGCTGGTGGTGGAGACTCTCATGTCGTCCTTGAAACCCATTGGGAATATTGTGGTCATCTGCTGTGCCTTTTTCATAATCTTTGGGATCTTGGGAGTTCAGGTGAGTCCTCTGTAAGCCTCAGCACTTTATCTGAAAGCATAACAAGCCCCAGATTGCCCCAGGTCAGCCCATCTGTATGCATGGCACAGTGTGAGCCTTTCTGAACTCAAACTGATGTCAGCGTGGTTGGGGTGTCTGTGCTCACTGCAGGGAGCTGAACTAGGTGAGCTATAAAGGCCCCTTTCAATCCAACCCATTCCATGATTCTGTGATCTCCCCTCCACCTTTTTTCCACTTACAAATTGATGGGGAAATAGAAACTCAAAGCTGAAATCATTGGCTTGTAAACTCCAGAGAGACCTTGAACTGGAGATTCACTCAGATTCTGACAGGTTGTGTAACTGAAAGCTTGCAGAAAAAAGATTTCTGAGTCTGTTTCCTGCCGGCTCTGCTCTCTCTATCCTCAGTCCCAGGAGTGCAGGAACCCGAGGGAAAAGTGGCAGTTTCCAATGCAATTCGTTTCTCATTACCTGGGAAGAAGAGATTGCTTCATATAAATATTCTGACATAACACTTATTTCTTTCTGAAGTTTATCTGATCTGTCACAGCTGTCTTGTGGAAAGCAACTCTATTTGGCTTTGTTTTGGAAAAGTGTCCTATATAATATTTTACACTAACATACTGCTTCAATAATAAATACAGCATTGAAAATAAACAGGGAAGAAAATCATGCCATCCATAACCACCTCAGCAGGTAGATTGGTTTAGCATTACAGCACAACAGCACCCATCTATTATATTAAACAGATTCATAAAACTAAGTATATCCCATAAAACAATCTAACACTCAGACATGAGAAAATTTATGCCAGACAACAAAACTTGCAGTATGCTCTTCGAATTTCATCCCTGCTAATTGCAATGCTTTCCCTGGTGACTTGCAGCTTTACTTTAAATTGTCATGACTATTGATGTGATTCAGTGATAGATACAAGCAAGACTGATCCTGTATTCAGGATGCAAAACTCTCAGTTAATATTTATGTCTAATTAGGTGTAAGATGAGGCCAGAGCTATTTTCTATAAAAAGATGATCTCTCAAAATTACAGTTAGTTTTTTCCATTTAAATATAAGCTGGGGATCAAACTAGAGGTTTTTAATGCTATTAAAATCCAGACATTGAAGTTCCTAACAGCACGTCCTCTTTGCAAAACTGCTTTGGTTGTAGAGTTGCCCATGTGTGAATTGTCATTAATAAGATACAAGAAATAGGTGGATAAAGCAAGTCCAGTAGGAAACACTGGGTCTTTTCCTTTCAGAAGTGCCAAACTGTGACGTACTGACAGGGATCAGTGATTTTGCAAATTGGGCTTTGTATTTCCAAGCCCTGTCAGGAGCACTGTTACTGCTCCCACCTGAGTGGCATTACAGTCCAGCTCCTGGAGAAGTTATATTTACAGACAATATACTAAAACCAGTTATTTACCTTCCTGCTTAATTAAAACTTTTCTCTGTGAAGACTATATCTCCCCAGTCTGCCTTACCACAGATAGTGTTTCTCCATGGAAAGATCAGGGAATACTTCTTGCATCCAAAAATTCTATGATTGCGTTATGCAGTGATTAATTTTGCATGCCTAGAGACCATCTTCCTGCTGTTGATTTCTGAAGGAAACCCATGGAGAAACGTGTGGGTTTATCTTGTTCACTATTATTTCTACTGTTATTTGTCTAGAACAACAGATCAAACCCCATCAGTGTCTCTTCTTGGTATATCCAGGTAGAGTTTTAAGGAGCCTAGAGAGCAGGTTGCCATTTTCCCCCCTTCCCAACAGTAATGTCAATAGCTTCTGTCAGCAAATAAAAGTAGATTTGTTGGCTGTCTCCTGGGCTTTGATACCATCCATCCTGCTAGCATCAATCACCCTCTCTGAAGCAGTAATCATCCCCTGCCACTTTCTGCTCCATGCGTGGGAAGCACCAGGTCTAGAATTAAGCACGTGGAGGCTCCTGTTCCTCATGCAGATATAAATCAGGAGCTGACTCTCCAGGAATTGCATCTCCCCAGGCTTAAAACAAAGAAAATAAGTTCAGGATCAGGTACCCAGCACTGGCTGGTCTTGGCTCCTTAAGCTGTGCACAGGGAATATTTTCAGTGATCTGTAGACTACAGAGCTTTGTGACAGCTGAGGCACAGCACCCAGGGTCAGAGAGCAGAGCAGGACTGACAGCAGCTTTGATTCAACACGAGCATCACCCCCAGGGGCTGGTCTCCCCTTGTGAAGTCTATGAGCAGAGATCAGTCCATCACTGGGCCTCTTCACTGCCACCTTTTCTCTGCTGACAGAGGGCCCCAGTTACACTTCATTTGTTGTTAACTGGGCTGAGTCCCCAGAGTTGTTCCACTGTGGTAAGAAGTCATTAGCTGGTCTGGGCTATTGGTTGGGGCTACTCTTGAGCTGACAACTCAGGAGCAAAGGCCTTTAGGCGAGTCTCAGATCACTGAACCAGACAGCTTAATGCACGAGGTGGGTGTCCTAAAGGCTGTGAAATCATGCATTTGCTCATTAGGTGTGTATTATACAGGCTGCTCACTCTTAAACTGCGTGAATGAGGTCAGTTACCTCGACAGCTCTGTTGGCGTGGGCTGTGCAGAGAACCCCAGAGAAATGCCCATCACCTGCACAGAAATCCTGTGGACACTTCCTCTCTTCTTTGCGTGTTTTGCAGCTTTTCAAAGGCAAGTTTTTCATCTGCCAGGGGGAGGACACCAGAAACATCACAAATAAATCGGATTGTACAGAAGCAAGCTACAAATGGGTCCGGCACAAGTATAATTTTGATAATCTCGGCCAGGTATTAATAGAATGGTAATCTGCTTCTTTGCTCCTTTACCTCCTTGACTTAAAACCTGTGGCATATTATCCCATGGGATTTTCTTACAGGGCACTGGCAGCCACAGTAAATATTCAGTTCACATACACAGCATTCTGTCTCTGTAAATCCCAAAGGCAGTGTTTCCAAGCAGGCATACACTTCTTTTCAGAACAGAACAAGCACATGTGGCTTCACGGAGCACTTAATTGCTTCACTGCTACATAACAAACCAAATATATCTTGCAGAAGGGCTTGTCTAATAGAGCTGGACATTTTCAGCCATCTCTGCAACACAGCCTTTTTTTAGCAGTGTGGTAAGAACTAATTAGTTGGGAGCAGTAGAGACCCAGAGGGTGGAAATGAAACCGCTTTTGTCTTCAGCCCTGTGGTTTCTGAATTACTGCTCCTTGCTGAACCAGCCATTGGCATTGATAGGTTTTGCTGCCAAGAGAAATCTTGGTCATCAAAGTGTCCCATTATCAGACAGGTAATGACATTCCTCAGGCAGGAAAAGGCAAAGAGGGGTAAGGCATTACAAGTCAAAGAGGTTTAGTGCAACTGTGCCTAACTTTTTTTCCATGCACTTCTAGGCCCTGATGTCTCTGTTTGTCCTGGCCTCCAAGGACGGGTGGGTGGATATCATGTACGATGGCCTGGATGCTGTGGGAGTCGACCAGCAGGTACAGGCTGCAGCAGAGCTGTAACAAATGACTTGTCAGAGGTCACACCTTTGAGCTCTTGTTTTGCAAAGTACTGTGGGATTCCACAGTCAAATGGGGCTATGGGATTAGGATGCAAGGTGGTGTTTAATCCAAGTTGTGGGATGTGATGAGTTCAGTAAAAGTCTGTATTTGTACTCAATGCTTTCCCTACAGATTTTGCAACATGACTGGTGTAACTCTTGTTAGAAGCGTGCCTATCAAAGGATGGTTTGACTTTTTAACCAGCTCAGTCATTTCAGGAGAAAATAAGTGTTTTATGTAGGTAGAGGTTTGCAGTGAGGGACTTGCAATAGCTGCAAAGTATGCTGCTGTCCTTTTTGCAGAAGAGAGGTGGTGCTTCTGTCCTCAACACACATTTTAGGAGTATTCAGTTAAAATGTCTCAAAAGCTCTAATTTTCAGGAAGAACAAAGCAGCCTGAGCTGCCTGAAAGGGCTGTGAGTTCTCTGGATGGCACAGCTGTATCAATTTGTCCCCATTCTTCTTTTTTGAGGTTCAGTTGAAATTTGCCTTCCTCCACTTTGCAGCCAGTCATGAACTACAATCCATGGATGCTCCTCTACTTCATCTCCTTCTTGCTGATTGTGGCCTTCTTCGTCCTCAACATGTTTGTGGGGGTGGTGGTGGAGAATTTCCACAAGTGTCGGCAGCACCAGGAGGAGGAAGAAGCCAAGAGGCGGGAGGAGAAGAGGCTCCGCCGGCTGGAGAAAAAGAGAAGGAGTAAGGAGAAACAGATGGCTGGTCGGTAGTCTTTCCACATCTTTCTGAGTCCTGCTTGACCTTCCACACAATCCCCTCCTTCCTCCCCTCCCTACCTCGCGTCTGGTGATAATTCTTCTCCCCAAAGCATGTCCAGCTATAAAATTTGCATGAAGGAAATAGTGTCATTTTAGGCTGAACAAGGAGACAAGAAAGCCTTTTTAATGGCTGCATGATTTGCAATGACCTTTCCATTGGGGGTTATTTAAATTAAAAAATAATAATGATAATAATCAGGCCTGGAGCTTCTTGGATAGCAGAGCTCAGTGTTACACAAATAGTGACAACTGCAAAGATCAGTAGTGCTGGATGGCATCATAAATCTCAGTCATGAGCACTGCTGCTGATAACTGGATTCACTATTTGGTTTATTACAGTCTTGTAATGCCACAGTGATGTTACCTGTCCCATTTATCAAGCAGGTTTATTTATTGGCACAGTAGCACCACTGCTATTCAAGAATGTAATAAAATAATGGAGCCATCTCATTCCAGTAATGCTTTAAAACTCCATAGAGAAACATATCAATGCATTTACTTGAGAAATACAGATTAGAAGAAAAAAACCCAACCAGACAAGGAGAGTAATGAACTAGACAAAATAGTGCAAATTGAACCCAACTCCCAACTAGATGTGCAAGTGTGCAGCCCTGCCTAGAGGAAGCTCTACAGGTGAAATGAAGAAAGACCCCACTCTGCCAAAAGTCTCCAACATGATGTTTGTGTCATAGTCTCTTTTCATTGTAATGTAGTTGAATAAGTGAGAAATAAGCTAGCCAGAGGCCCCAGGTTGGAGGTGCTCTTCTTCTTGCACGCTCTCTCTTCTGACTGAACTTTCTCCATTGCCCTTCCTGTCCATGGCCTTGCACTTTCTCTCCCTGGTCAGCCCTCCTGCTCTCTCCCTGTCCCCTTTCACTTCTCTATCTTTGACAGATTTCAGGACTGTTCAAGAGGCTATCTGATCAGGTGCTTGTTCCCAAAGCTGGTGATCTTAAGTCTGTTTTATTTTTTAACAGCCTAAGAGGTGTTTAATAGCTGTTACAGGCTTAATCACGGAACCATGTTACCACAGTGCTGCCTCTGCCTGTCTCAGCTCAGCATTTACCCAAGCATTTCCTTTGGTCACATTTTTCAGTCTCACAAGCTTCACAGATTTTGTAACCACTGGGATGTGTCACACCAGCCCCTGGCCATCAAACTCAGGTTTATGCCAAGAATCTGGTTCCTTCACTGCCCAGTGTAAAGTAGGAGGCTTCCCTCAAGAGCACTGGAGAACACATCAGACTGTTCTTAGTTAAGTGGGATACAGATGGAAAGAGGTTTTTCTGTTACTGGGTTTTTTGTTAGTTTGTTTTGTTGGTTTTTTTTCTCAAGAAAATGCCTAGAAAGCTCTTTTGCTTAGCCCAAGTTCCCAAGCAAGTTTCAGGCTGACGAGTTAGAAAAGGATGTTAAAGTCTGGATAGAATGATTGCTATTTAAAGTTGCAGGTTTGGAATGCAGACATTTCTGTAGAAGAAAAATAGATGTTTAGTTATTATTAATTACTGTATTTATAATGCTAGAGGAACTATGAAGAAAAGATGTAAGTCTGGGCAATTTCCCAGTGGGAAGGAATCACAAACCATCCTTGGAGATACAGTTATTCATTCAGTGCTATGAAATGCCTAATTAAAGAGGCAATAAACAGCTATTTTACTGAGGATCAAATATTGCTGAGTATTCAATTGCCATAAAAACCTTTAAAGAGCAAAGTATGAAGTCCTCCAAATCGCTTCAGAATAGTTTTCCCAATCCGTGCTCAGCGAAATTGGTTTTAATTGACCATGTCCAGCTTTGCCCTCAGAGGCAACAGATGTCATTGTTTAACTTTGTTCTGCACAGTGGGAACTTGCAGATGAAACCAAGACTGGGGCTGGAATTGTGCCAGCAACTGCGTGGGGGTTTCTTTCAGCTGGGCTTGCTGAGCGACCCCAGATGCCCAAACCAGCTTAGGGATGTCGGATACACACAGACATTGACACCTGATGGGTGGCACGGTCATTTTGGTTGTAGATTCTTCCAATGCATTTATCCAAGCAGGTATCTGAAAACCAGGGAAGTGCAGGAGTGGTCACTGTGAGGTATTGCTGTCCCAGCAGGAAGTGTCCCAGATTGTTCTTCAGCAGTGTCTTCCTCATCACCGACTGAGGGGATTCTTGGGGATGTCTTGGGCTTCCACCTGTTCCCGTGGGAGAAGCACAAGAGCCCTTCGTTTTTCACATATGCCTGAGCCCACCCTCCACGAGGCACAAGGATCCCACAAGGAAACACTCCTGGCAGAGGCAACGGAGAGCCTGAGAGCCATAGGAACCTCCGAAGGGGCTGGGTAGTCTTGCCGTGTGTCCTGCCGGGTGATTAATGCCGTTTCGTTCTTTTAGATCTAATGCTGGATGATGTATTAATGGAGAGCTCAGCCAGTGCAGTGCAAGGTACTGGGAAGCTGGCACGTCTCATCCCCCTGAATGGCAGTGCTGTGTCACTAACAGTTGGCCACCCTGGCTGAGGCATCCCACTAAACCATGTGTGTGGTGCAAAAAGCTCGTTTGCTTCCTTCATGGCACACGCATCTCATCCTGAGCTGCAGGTCTGCAGGCCTGCCTCAGCACTGACACTTGCAAAACCTTAATTTACTCCTCGATCATCTTACGTTATTCAGTTTGGTTTTTTCACTCTGGTTTTCATTAAGACACCGTTAAACTTTTCATGGCTTTTTTTTCTCCTTTTTTTTTTTTTTTTTTT
>WEIU01006548.1:1145002-1163284 GCA_013389925.1 Aegithalos caudatus | reverse complement strand
TTTTTTTTTTTTTTTTTCTGAAGAGAATAATGACTGGACTGTGAAATGGGTCCTCTACTGTTGACTTTAGCTTTCCAACCACCAGCTTAGGAATCTGAGTAATTTGTAGGTTTGTGTCTTTGGAAGTTATAGGGAGGATATTTCATTATTTCTTCAGTCCTTGCTTATTGCTCCACAAACACTGTGCTCCAGGGAGTATTTTTTTCAGCAGGGTAAAATTCAGTATAGGGCAGAGCCTCAGTGCTTCAACCCCACACCAACCCCCACTGTGGACATGGGATTTAGTCATTGTGCTGCCCAGTGTGTTAATTCTGTGTGTTGGTTAAGAGTTGCTCAATCCATGAAGCATCTTGGAAATTAAAAGAAATAAAGATACCACCTCAAAGCCTTTCCAGGTCCTGGTGGAGATGGACCAGCTGGACTCAACACTAATGGGGTCTGAGCTTTCCCTTTAGACCCACAGCTTGCTAAACCTCCCTTTCCCAGCCCCCCTTCTCAGGATGATGCTCAGGGCTGCAAATCTGTCCCTTGCTCTTTATTTTTAGGAGAAGCTTTCATCTGGCAAGCATTTTGCTTGATTCATAACTTAAGAATATTAGCTTGAATATTTAAAGAGGCACCAACATAGAAACAAATATAGCTGCAATTTTTGACAAAAATAATACACTATAAAAATTGTACTATTAAAGCTCTAACCTGTGCACAGGCTCCCACTGTTTGAGATGGGAGCAGGGCTCCATCCATCTCTCTTAGATTGCAGGGAGCATTGATTAAATAAAAATTGGCTTTCACTGCAGAGATAACTCAAGGAGACAGAGGTTCTACCTCGTATTTCTAAGGCCTTGTTGGAAGTTATCCCAACATGCTTTAATAAATCCTGACTCTCCTTCCTGTTGCTGTTCCTGATATTTATATTCCTTTGCTGTCTTTCTTGCTGCTTTTGCTGGGTCTCCTGGCCTCTCCTGTGAAAGGGGGGCAGTGTGAGGGAGGGACTCTCACTGGATTTGGTGATCTGGTTATTTTTTTCTTCTTTTTGCTTGATTGTGACTCCTCTCCTGGTCCTATGGAGTTGCATCAAGGCTGTCTTATTTGACGTTATTTTTAAGGCACTGAACTCATTCTAAACCCCTCTGTTATCCCATGCAGGCTCAGAAAATTTGCCCTTAAAATGTGTACAATTGTCAGGTCTGTGTTTTGTGTTTCCTTTTCTTGTCTTTTCTTTGGATCCAGTGGTAGTGAATGTGCCATTCTGCTATTCAGGCACCAACATGAGGAAATAGAAAGGTTTTATTTCTGAACCTGACTGTTGGGAATTTAGGAAATCAGTCCTGGGGTGCAGTAGATGAACTTTTGTGGTTCAGTGAGGAATCTGGAGTTGTGACCCAAAGCTTGCCCACGTCTCTGCACTTTCAGAGGGTTTATTTTCTCTTTCTGTGAAGACAAGATGGAATTGTGTGTGTGTGTGTGTGTGTGTGTGCGCTGCTGCTGCCTGGTGCTTAGTGAGATATTTGACAATTTTCTTTTTTCTTCTTTTTTCTCCAAGTCTACATTCTATCACAACTGAAATCTTCGCAGTGGAAATAATTAATCATTTTCCATTTCACTTTTTTTTTTTTTTTTTTTTTTTTTTTAATAAATCCATTCAGTACAATAAAAGCCAAGTAAAACTCTGTGTTTAAATTAAACAAGTTCCTTCAGTGCAAACTACTTTTTAACCTAATACTATTCTTGATATATTTTGTAAATCCAGCTGCATCATGGGCTCGCTGCTCACTGGTTTGCCGCTGTCCTCCAGATACTCAAACTTGCAAAGGAGTTAATTCCCTTATTACAGAGGAAGGAAGAAGCTGAAGGAGACAGTAATGGAATTGTCCCACACTTGTGAATTCCAATTTCCTGTGCCCACGCACCTCTGGCTCGAAGTCACCTCAGGGAAAGTGGCAATTTCTCTCTTGACAAGGCTATATTTGGAGGCAGATGCTCCTTAGAGATATTTTGGAGCTGCATGCCCAGCTTTATTCCACCTCCCCCCCCAAAAAAAAAAAAATTGCAGTTAATAGGAAGAAAGTGGCCCCAGTCCCACTCCCTGCTGTGCTGGGAGAGACTGGCTGAGCCCTGGGAGACTCTGGGAGCTGGGAGTGGCCCTGCCCAGCAAAAGCAGGGGTGTCCCAGTGCTGCTCTGCTGGGCACTGGTGGTGTTTCACAGGTGACATCCCACAGCCACCAGACAAATGCAGTTCAGGGTTTAGTGCCCCAAACCCACTCTGGGGTCACTGAACCCCGAGGTCTCCTGACCTGGGAAAAGTTAGACAGGGATTAGGAATGGGAAATGTTTATCCTGTAACAGCAATTGTCATCTCCTTTCCAACCAAACAGGAGAGGACAGCAGTGAGCTCCCAGCCCTTGTCAAGGGGATCAGTTATAATCCTACAGCTTGATGCCAACAGTTGAGTACTCAAGCTTGGGATACAGCCTGAGTTGAGAGCCCATAGAAACGATGAGCTAAAGCCAAGTGCACCCTGGTCCAGGCACTGCTCCCCTTCCCAGCACAGTTGGTCCCCATGGACCACCATCACCCAGGATGAAGGGGCAGATGGGACTTGCTCAGACCACCTCCCAAATGGCTGCAACATCCCCCTCCTACCTGGGTTAGGAGATTTCTGAGGATCCACTGTCTGAACCAAGTTTATCCTGTATAATGATCTCCACATTTGACCTCCTTCTCCCTCTGTCTTGGCCCCCAGCCCTGGTGACGCAGCTTGATTTACACCCTATTTACCAGCCTGATATCTCGTAGTGGGCTTTTGCTGTATTTCCTCATCTTTTCTCATTCTGCCAATTCCTCTTCGTTGGTTTGCCCTTCTCCTCCTTTTTTTAATGACATGTGTGCCTGGAAGCCACATTAACCTCTGCAGTAATAACCAAGACTAACCCAGAGCTCTTGTTGTTCTTGACACAGTGTATTGTAACAGTACAGTAATGTGGTGTTGTGTTAGTTGTGAAGTTCACCACCCGGAGTTTAACAGATGTCTGTATTTCCCAAGATGTTGGTATTGTTAAGTTCTTTATTGCAATAATTACAAATGACACTGTGTCATAGGGGGCATGGGCTTTGCACAGGGGGAATTATACTGCATCTATCCTCAGATTTTCTGCAGAACTCTGCAGGGTCAGTTAAAGAAATGGTATTTTCACAATGTTTAAAAACTGGTTTGTCTGTTCAGAAAGTTCCCTGCCCACCTAGACACAGTGGGGATTTATCCCTAGCCCTCAGGCAGCATGTTAGCCTGTGTGTGGGCTCATCCCACAGGAGCATCCGTATGGCACCAAGACGCATGGCTGGCATGGGGACACCGGGGAAGGGAGTGGTGACATGACCTGTAAGCATGGGTTGCCAAATCCCCTCCTAAAAAAGCTAATGGGGAAGGATGGAACATTTATTACTGGGAATTTTCAAAGGCTGCAAGGGCATCTGTGAGAGCAGCATCCAGAGAGGTTTGGCTGTGGAAACCTGGGTGCTGCAAAAGGTGAACAGGAGATCTGGGGAGGGAGGGATGCACAGAGGAAAAGCCTTTGCAGATTTCTGCACAATTAGCAACCCTGCTTATAAGGTCATGCACTGGCTAATCCAGGTGCAGGAGCCCTGCACAGGGAACATTTACAACCTCTCTCTAAATCCTCTCTCTGTTCTAACAGCATTGGTGCTATTCTGTAGGATTTGGAATTACCTGTCAGTCAAAGCTGAGAAAAAAAAAATTGAACTCCAGTGTAATTATTCATAAGTAAATCCATTGTAGGAAAAGGTAGAAATGTTGACATTTTTCTTTTTGAATGTGAATTATACATAAATGTAGAATAAGTAAGTGATCCAATTATGATGGTGTTTCTTTCTGAGATGATAAGTTGGTTCATTAAAATAGGTCCTATTCCTAACCTAATTGTATTCAAACATTTTAGTTAATTTGCTACTCATAATTTAGCATAATGTGATCGAGATATCTTGACTTTATGGAGATTTATGCAGATTCTGAGATATCTGACAAAGTCTTATGAGTGAGTCAGCAACTACTAGTCTGCTTTTTTTTCATAAACACTCAATAGATTCAGCATGAAAATTAATTTTATAGACCTTTTCATCAATACTCTGCTTTAGCACTCAGGTGTGGATCACCTAAATCCTACTGCAAATCAGAACGTGAATATTAATACTGCCTTTCATTTGATGACACTGAAACAGAATTTTGGGCCTTCCAAACCCCTACAGAATAAAACTGCTGAGTGTTTTTTTTCCCCTTTGGTCCCTGGGCTGGAAGGGAAAGGTCTGTCTCTATTGAAAAAAAAACCAAAACTGTTTTTTCAGGATCCTGCTATGAAGCAGGGAGCACATGAAACCATTAAATCCATGGATTTGATTGTAATGTCATTGGCTATTGACAAAGTGAACTCTATGTCCAGGCAAAATATAATCTTCTAAAATTAGTTTTCCCCTAGCACAACCCAAACCAGTGTTTCCTGGCATCATTGTTGCACAACATTTTTTCTTGGACTAATATATCAAACTGTACATTTTCTCTGGAGCACTAAATATCAACCATGCAATTCTTACAGCTCAATAATTTTCATAACCAGTTGATCATCTAATTACGAGGGTAATATTTTACTCTGAATATTTTACGCTGAAATCTTCAAGATAGCCCTTTCCACTTCAATCTGCATTATGATGCCTTCTTGAAAATTGTACTGAATTATATACTCAGCCTTGGCATTCCCTCATTAGAGATTAGGTGAGTAAATGAGTTTATCTCTAGGAACATTTGGGGTCTAAAGTCCCTGTGTCATCCCCGAGGCAGCTGAACATGGGACTGAGTTGGACAGTGAAATGTGCTCCTTGATAATCTTGTATAAATGGAAGATCATTATCTTCTGATCACTAAGGCTCATTGATCAGTTTTCCTTGGTATTTCTATGGACCATTTTTCTGACAGCCATTGTTGAATTCTGTTGTCTCTACAATTTATTGCAAAGAACATAATATGTTTGCACTCTTTCTCTTACAACAATCACCACAAATTCAATGGCCTGTGTTTTTATTCAATTGTTAGTAAAATCTGTCCCCAGCCTCTGACCGTTAATTGGGTTTTCAGATGCTCTGGGGACTTTTAAGATCAGCAGAAACAACAAAAAAAAGCTGTTTTAATTTAAATTTAACTTAAATTTTCCTACAGAACAAGACTATTTTTAGCAGCACACTAGTCCCAGCTCACCTCATCCCTGATGCCACAAGGCTGAGTATAGAGCATGTCCCACTGAAGATATTTAACGGATGTAAGATGACAGGAGGCCTGCTGTGTATTAAAAATGATAACATGGAAGGAAGGACAGCAAGGAAAAAAATGAAATAAAAAAGACAGCATGTTGCTGTGACTGGTCTGCAATTTATCCCTGTAGCTGGAGAGTGAGGGTGCGTTGAGTTGAGAAAGACGCAGAGAAATCCCTTGATTTGCCTCTCGCTCTCCTCCCCGCTGCAGAAGCTCAGTGTAAGCCCTACTACTCGGATTACTCCCGCTTCCGCCTCCTGATCCACCAGATGTGCACCAGCCACTACCTGGATCTGTTCATCACCGGCGTCATCGGCCTCAACGTCATCACCATGGCCATGGAGCACTACCAGCAGCCAAAGGTACAGCTCGGGGGGGACAGGTGCTGCTCTTGGGCATGAAAGGAAGAGCTTGAAGAAGCTTTCTTCCAGGGTAGAAGAAAGATCAGAAGGGTTTATTTGCAATTCATCCAGCTTTTTTATAACATGCTGTGCTCAAAATTGGGAGAAAATACCGAGTAACGTCATCTACACCAATGTGGCTTAAATACACTCTCGTTTATTTTAATCAAAATGGCAGATTATGTACAGTTCAGCATGGTTTACATTTCCATTCATCCCCTCATTGGTGTGCAACATAAAATAATGTAACTAAACATTGCTTATTTTATATTTAAGGTGGCTAAAGAGTTCAAGCTAATATTTGCACCTATTACTAAATAGGTGTGCTACTTTCTCTCTTGGCATATCTTAACATAATTTCTAATGATGCCACAGGCTTTTGGCCTTCACTTAGATTAGATCATCACTGATACCTTCCATTTTACTTAGGTTTCACATCTACCCTCTCCTCCCAGCTCCCCCCAACCCACAAAAAAAAAACCAAAAAACAAACAAAAAACCAAAAAAACCCACACCAGAATAATTTGGAAAATCAGGGGTTTTTTTTGCAGTTTCTTTTAAATCTCCAGTGCCCCATAGGACCTAGTTTTTACAGGAATTGGATTCCATGCTGGTCTTCAAAGTGCATTTTAATGTGTTAGTGTGCTCAAGTTCCTGGGTCTTTGTCATACTGTGAAAATAAAAACAGCCTGTCCTGAGATGTCAAGTCTTTTGTGCATAAGAATGAAATGGAAATAGCTGCCTTTGCCACATAACTTGTACTTACTTTTATTACTGACTTTCAGAATGAATAAATATAACACACAATAGGAGGAAATATTATTTAAAATTAGACAGGACTTGAATACTTAATATAAAAAAACCCACAAACAACTAAAACATGCAAACTACAGGAATGGAGAGAAATATTCTCCAGTCTATCATAAACCAAAAGTGAAAGGGAACAAGCCAAATTTATTTTTTTCTGTCCAGGTCAGCTTTAAATACCCTGGAAGGCTCATTGCATGGTTCAGTCATTTGATGATGAAAAAGGTTGTTGGTGAAGGAGCCTGGGCTGGAGTCACTCTAGAGCGTGTGTCTTGCTGCAGTCACTTTGCAGCTACATTTTCTCTTGTATTATAAAAATATTTGGAACGTGTTTGGTTTTCATTTTCTTTAAAAAAATAACATTTTTTTCTCTAGGCCTCTGGTATGCAGTGTCTGGGTAGTTAAGTCCAAGCTTGGGTTGTGCTGGGATGAGAGCATGGTCAGTCTTACACATGCTTGAGTCCTGCAGAATCAGGGCCTGGAAATCCCTCTGGTCTCAGTGATGGATGGCTGGGATCCTGAAGATAATTGAAGGCTAAATGTACTAAAGACATTTATGTCCAAACTAGTTTCAGCACCAGTAATTTCTTGGTGATGAAAGGGGCTGGTTTGGGGATATACCAGGATGCCCTGGGGATGAGACCCCAGATGGAGATGCTGCAGCTCCTGGAGAGGTGGGAATGCTGCAGTGTACAGCAGAGAGCTGGTTTGAGTAAAGAGCTGCTGGGCAAAACCTGCTTCAGCCAGCTAAATGAGCTCATTTGCTGCAGAGCTGAAAGTGCCTTGTAGTATGGCAGGGAGGTTTGCTCAGAGCCAGGGATTCCTTCAGCAGCTGGGCTGGTGCTTCTTGGTCATAATTGGTGATTTTTGTCCATGGATGCTTGAAGATAAACTGTAGCACAAAGGCAAGGTGCATGACTTGAACTCCTTCTGCTATGATTTCTCCCACTCAGGGATCAGTAAATGTTGGGTTTGGTCTGTGGGCACATCTCCCCTGTTCCCTAACATTGCCCTGGACATTGTTGCTACCATATTTGCCAGCAGGGAGAAATTCAATGCACATTACTTAAGAGGCCATGAAGGATACTGCTACCACAGTATCCTTCATAAGTGAGGCTTTTGGGGATGAAATCACTTCTGATATAGCTTAATGCCTGACTGTGCAAGAGTTGTCCCAGCCAGGATGCACTTGGATTAAAGACCAGACTGACTTCTGCAGTGGAAAGGGGGGCAGAGGAAATTGCAAGGCACTTGCTTCTCTGGCATGTCATCCCTCTGTTGTGCTCCTTGCCAAGAGCTCAAGGTGAGGAGAAATGGCAGGCTGGCACCAAGGAGCCATTTGGCCAGCACTTGCACAGACGAACAAGTTGGGATGAAATTCAGCTGTCTGACAAAAGCACAAGAGGTCTTGTGCTGCTGAGACCAGCAAATGCAGCAGCTCTTTCTGAGCACTCCAGCTATCCCAGCTGGGGCTGTGCTGCTGCTAGGAGAGTGATTTGTGCCTTGGGCCTCTGTCAGCCCCTCCTGGGATTTCTATCACCAGGCAGCAAGTGCACACTGTGAATCCCTGGGACTTTTTCCTGGGACATTTTTTATCAGAGAGAGCCGTGTTTGAAGACTTTTAACTGTAATAGGTAAGTGATGCCATAAAAGTCATGTTTGGAGGCAGCAAAGCCCCTCTTGCAGAACTAACATCTAACCCCAGTCCTGTGTCTACGTCCCAGGTCCTTGATGAAGCCCTGAAGATTTGCAATTACATCTTCACCGTTATCTTTGTCCTGGAATCTGTTTTCAAGCTTATTGCCTTCGGGTTTCGCCGCTTCTTCCAAGACAGGTAACAAAAGATCTGTTGTGACCACAGGGCCAGCAGAGAGCTGCCCTCTTGCATGTCCTGAATTCCCATGCTCTGAGTGTGATATGTATGAAGACTTTCTGGTGTGACTGGTTGAAGGCTGGGTAGGTGGAGGCTTGGGATGTAAGCTGGAGGATGGATTGTGCAGGACAAGGAGTGGGGTTGCACCATTTTGGCCCTTGGGAGCAGATGAAGCAGGGACACATCTCCACCAAGCAGTCAGTTCTCTTCTCACACCAGTTGCATGTCCATATAATCAAGAGAACCTGCTGAAGTGACAAAATTTATGTCAAGAGAAAGAATCTAGCCCCAAATGAGCATGAAAGGACCTCTCTTTTATGTAGATAAGGAGCAGTGGATGACACTGTGTCTTTATCTAGATTTTCACTCTCTTACCTCACAAACACAAATTTTATGTCTTTGGTGGATCTTTTTCCCATTTTTCACCTTCTTCAGTGTTAATATCAAGAATGGGGCACTAAGCAGGCCTTCACATGAGCCCTTCAGCATCCAGGGGATGGTTCCATCCCTGTCCCCACATTTTGTGTGTTCGAGCTGGAATTACCACTCTCTCCAGCCTGGCGTGGAAAACTGGGGTCTTTTCTTCACCCAGCACAACTTTTTTGCAAGGACTGGAAATGGGGTCCTGTTCTCTCTGGGGCAGATCTCACACTGAGGTCCATGAGTGTCATGTCTAGAAGTGGCTAGACAGACAACACAGTGTCTCTCCTGAGGTTTGGAGCCTCTGGCTAGAAAACTGCCCGGCTTTTGTTCCTCTTTCCCCTCAGTCAAGGATATCTTTGGAATTGGCTGGTTTTCTAATGAGATGCATTAGTTATAATGATTTCATAACATCACTGCTTTTGTATAATACCCTCAGAAAAAATACTGCAGATTCATTTGAGTGCTCAAACCATGGAAATGACTGGAATTCGTGTGAAACAAGCTGCCTCCCATTGCCAGCTTCTTAGTACATGTTAAACTTCACTTTGTGTTGTCTCCAGATGGAACCAATTAGATCTGGCAATTGTGCTGCTGTCTATCATGGGCATCACTTTGGAAGAGATCGAGGTGAACGCTTCACTGCCAATTAACCCCACGATTATCCGGATCATGAGGGTCCTCAGGATCGCTCGAGGTGAGAGGGATAAAGCAGAATTGACTTGTGCTTGGGGTACGTGGTCAGCACCAGGAGAGAGTTAAGCATTGGGAAACAGTCCTGGAGCATATCCCCATCATGATGTGCATAGTTCTGGCATCAACAGGCTGTAAACAAATAAAAGAACAATGGGGGAAATGCTTGCAAGGAGCCAAAAAGCTGAGCCAACTGACCATGTGTTTCTGCCTTAAGAGGACTTGAAGGCTGAGAGCTTAGAAATTAAGAAGTAGCTGTGGCAGTAACTCCTAGTGATGTACCTGGGAAAATTGCTCCAGTCAAATCAAAGTCATCTCTAACAGGGATTAGAGAACACAAGCTCGAGTACATTTGCTTTAAAAGATGAGCATCTAATACATTTAAATTCCCATGAGGCTTTACATCACACCACTTGGTGACAAAGTGTGCCTCGTCACTCTGTATCCATCTGTCCTCTCAGACACATTCCCAAGTCAGGGAGCCAACATCTTCAGGGCCTGATTTTTCAAAACAGGGAGGTGTCAGGGCCAAATGATGAAGATGTAAACTGTGAGTGCTCAGGCCCTTAATGAAGTACTGCCAGGCCCTCCTGAAGGGTATTGTGCTCTGAGGAATAATTGCTTTGGTTACAGCCCTCATCTAAGCAGAGAAGGAGCTGAAGGAGAAATTAAATGCTGCTATGTCTCAAGAGGAAGAAAAAGTGTGTTTTCTGTGCATTGGATCCCTTTCAGAATTAAAAATACATGCAGCTTCCAATTGGAAACGCAACCTTGTGGAAGAGATGTGTAAATCATTTCTCAGTGAATCATGTATGAAAGTGGGTAGCCTATGGAAGTGGGAAGGTAGCCCCAGGGCTGGGAAAGGAACTGCTCATGATAACCAGAGGAAGGAGATGAGTCCAACACAGATAAAGTGAGGAAGGAAGAGCCAGGCAGAGTGATAACACTTTCTCCAAGTCTCAGAGTAGGTGATGCTGCTATTCATGGGATTTTGATAGTATCCAAGCAACAAGGAGCGATGTAAAAAGGCCAGGGACTGTAGCAGCTAATGGAGAACACTTGACAAGATTTCACATTTCTCTTCCTATAATTTGTGGCTTCTGGGAGAGGGACTGAGTTGGTGCCTCTCTGCTAATGCTGCTGTTACCATACTGCATGTGTTCTCCACAGTGTTGAAGCTGCTGAAGATGGCTGTGGGGATGAGGGCCCTCCTGGACACCGTGATGCAAGCACTGCCACAGGTAACCCACTGCCATATCAAACCAGAGCTCCTCTGGCCCACAGCTCATTTCCTGTTGCAGAGGAATGCTAATCATTTTATCTTTGCTGTCATTAGAGAATCACATTTCCCTCCCGAAGCGCTGGGATACAGTCCTCACATTGAGGTCATTTTTGCCCTGAAGCAGTTTAAGTTTTGGATTAAAGAATACAGCAAGAAACAGGTCTGGAACAAAAAAAATCAATGAGTGTTCTTTTTTTGTTTTTTTTTTTCCCCCCATTTCTTTTTCTCTTTTCAGGTTGGGAATCTGGGCCTTCTCTTCATGTTGTTGTTTTTCATATTTGCAGCTCTTGGAGTGGAGCTGTTTGGAGACCTCGGTGAGTCTCCCCGTGCCAGTGGGAGGGGTGGGAATGGTGTGGGAGTGGGGGTCTCACAGCTGTGCTTGGTCTCACAGAGTGTGATGACACACACCCCTGCGAGGGGCTGGGACGCCACGCCACATTCAGGAACTTTGGGATGGCCTTCCTGACCCTCTTCCGAGTGTCCACAGGAGACAACTGGAATGGGATAATGAAGGTAAGTGTTAAGGTTCTAGTCAGCAAGTGTATTGCTGTTCTAGATGTGAAATTTGCCAAAACTTCCCAGTTTTCTTCATGAAAGGAGAACCCATTGCAGACTGAGGTTCGTGCTGCAGTCTCTTCACGTTCCTCCCTCTCTCAGTGCCGTGGTTTAGTTGATAAGTTGTTGTTAGGTGATAGGTTGGACTGGACGATCTCCAAGGTCTTTCCAGCCTGGCTGACCCTGTGATCATTCCCCACTGTTTGCAGGACACGCTGCGTGACTGTGACCAGGAGTCCACCTGTTACAACACCGTCATTTCCCCCATCTACTTCGTCTCCTTTGTGCTGACAGCCCAGTTTGTCCTGGTGAACGTGGTGATTGCAGTGCTCATGAAGCACCTGGAGGAGAGCAACAAGGAGGCAAAGGAGGAGGCAGAGCTGGAAGCAGAACTGGAGATGGAGATGAAGACCATCAGCCCTGGCCAGCACAGCCCCTCAGCTATCTTTGCGTGGACAGGCACCACCAGTGGAGAGAGGCCCGAGAGCCCCTGCAGATTCACCAATCCCATGCAGATCAAGGTGGATTCTCAGCTCTCACTAGCTTATCATATGGTGAGAATCTCTGCTGGAGGGTGAGGAGGGCTTGACCTGCACTGTTGCTGGGGGAAGATTTGCACGAGTTGGTAATGAAAGAGGCGTGTACCAGATGTCCTGGGCTTGTATTCCCTGCTGTCTGCTGCTGACTCTTGTGGTTTGGGAGCCAATGCTGCAGGGAAGAGACCCCAGGCAGGCCCCAGACCACCTTGATGCATCTATTCAGAGGTAGAGAGTTTTGCAATCTACTCTGGAGGTCAGCTCGAGCCACAGAGTTCAGAGCTTGCTCCAAATTTAGTTTAATTCAGAGTTTTGACTGGTCCTTTATGATAGCAAAATCATGAGCGTAATGTGTTTGCTTTTCTAATAAAGACCATGAACCACAACATAAAAGAAAAATAAAACTTGGCTAATCTTTGCCTCAGCATTAAATTTGTTTTATGTAACCTCAATTTAAAATCCATCCCCACAGTCAGGCTTGTAAGAAAAGATTCTTTTAACAAGAGAATAATCCAGAGGAGACTCAAACCTGAGGTCACCAGAACTGGTGGCAGAACTCCCACCATCAGGAGCATGGCTGTAATGTGGGAGCTGCTGCAAGCTGCAGGACATCTCCCTAAAGCACAGTCTTTGGATGAAGATTCAGTTTGAGGAAAGAGAGGTGAGATCAAGCCCCAGACAAGTTCTTTGGGAGGTCACTGAACTGAAATTACTTTGGAAATACAGTCCAGCCTTGTTTTAGTCTTAGCTGATTGTAAATTGGGTTAAACTTACGCAGGCCTCATTAACTTTTATTACATCATGATTTCACAACAGCATATCTTGGCCTCAGCCTGGGGTGGACTAATGCATATTCTAATGCATGAAAAACTCATTTATGATCTTTAGTCCAAGGGTGAAAGAGACTAAATCCCTGCCTAAGCTTTGTTTCAGTTCCTAAGCTACTGGAAATTTCTGGTGCCATTAGAACCTCTGATGTCTGAGATGGAGTCCAAAGCTGCTCTTTGGCTCAGGAAAAAGGAGTTCAGGGCACTGTGGGGAAATCCAGATTTACTACGTCCTCTAGGAAGAAACAACACATCCCAATTGGTGCTGTATGTGCTGAGCAGAGTATTGGCAAACTGTCTTCAGCCCTGTTGGACTCAGGAGTGAAACTGGCAAAAAAGAGAAATTGCAAAACTGCGAGACAAGTCAGTCAGAATGATACCCTCACTCTGCAGTCTGTTAAACCTGCCCTCTCTGAAGGTGGCCTGGGAAAGGGTTTATTCCAGTTTTAACCTTCAGAGTGTGTTTCTTGCTCTCTTCCTCAAACAGAAGCTTCAAAAACCTCCAGGAGATCTTATTCTGACTATTTCTTTTCCCAGCCAAAATCTTCAAGGCAAATCTGATGCTTGAGCTTGATAGCAGAGGAATACAACTCCCAGGACACAACCCTGGCAAGGACAGCATGCTCTTTTGCTTGCCTCTTTCCTGGGATTTTTGCACTGTGTGCTGTGTAGCGCTGGTCCTCATCCCATTGTATGCACTGGGCATTCCCTACATGGAAGGTGCACCCTGAATTCACTCCCCTGCTGCCTGCAAAAGCCAGACCCTGCTCTGGGCTACCCCAGTGCTGTGGCCAGCTGGTTTGACATTGGCCAGAATACTGGGGGCACCTCAGCCCATGTGTGGCACAGTGACCTGAGATGTGTCCATCCTGCTCAGCTGCAGCTTCCGTGGACAGGAGGCTCAGCTTCTCTCCAGTCAGGTTATTTTAATTCCTGTGCCCTCTGGATGTGGATTTAGGTGTCAAGCTTTAAGTCCTGCAGCTCAAAAACGCGTGGGCCATGCCTGTAGAAGCCTTGCAGCAAGGAGTGTCCTGTTGAAGTTGAGAGCAGCAATGGGAAGATGCTGCTCAGCCCCCAGGGATGGCCCAGCTGTGGTTGTGATTGTCCCCAAGGAGGGCCCTGGGTGGGAGCAGCCGTGGTCTCAGGGCATGTCCCCATCTCTCATAATGTCTGGGAAAGCTGTCTCTGCTCACCATGATATTACTGCACTGTTCTCTCTCCTTTTCTCCTGTCCTACTGTTCCTGTTACTGCTGTTCTCCTTGAATGTTTCCACCTTTTTTTCCCCCTTCTATTTTTTTTTTCCTTCATTTTGTTCATTGGGTTTGACATGCTGTCCTTTTTTTCTCTCTGTCTCTGTCCCTCTCCTTCTTCCTCCTCTCTTTTTGGCTTGCTCTCTCTCTCTCTGCATGCTATACACCACCCTTCCTAGGAAAGGCACTTGTTTGATACCATATCACTGCTGATCCAGGAATCTCTGGAAGGAGAGCTGAAGCTGATGGACAACCTGTCAGGCTCTGTGTGCCATCATTATGCCCTCCCAGCTCCCGAATATTACAACTCTGAGAACCAGGTTAATATTCCTAATTTCCTGCAAAGTCTCCATCCAAACTCAATTTGACTGAGACCTTTAATAGCAAGTTAAAATTCCTTATGTAATGCAGTCACAGGGATTTGGAAGCATAAGTCACTTTGGCTTTTTCTGTGGGAGTAGCTGATGTTATATATCAATGCAAGAGGAAGACAACACACTTGGACTTTCCCTTGTCAACACAGTAAGAAGGTTTTCATTGGGATTTACAGGTCATGGTTGTTAGAGGGGAAAAGCACAAAATTCCATCTCCATCCTTCAGTGGGGTTCTTACATTTGGCTCCCTGCTCCTAAGCAGGGTTCCACAGCAATGTCAGGGCATGTCTGCAGAGCCTGCAGCACACTGAGGGTTTCCAGAGCAGAGCCTGAGCTGCTGAGGATCATCAAATGATCTGTGTTCTGTGCCTGCTGGTACTGTGTGAAAATCCAGTTTTGAAGGGTTTCCCCAAAGAGGCTTCTTGCAAATGGGTCACTGTAAACTAAATCCTCAACTCTGATCTAGTGAATTTAGGAGGGGAGGCAGCCCTTAATGATGCACAGAAGTAACTGTGTGCTCCAGTGCTTTCTTGAGCACTATCTGGTGCTTGTTTAAAATTAGCTCATTTACTTCCTAGAATAAAATACCTACTTTTTAAAGTGTGTTATTCTTTAGAGCAAATATTTTCCCTAAAACACAGCAGTGACCATAATAATAATTCAAGCACACCTATTATTTGCTGCAGTTGGAATGGAGCAAATTCCGTATTTCTTGATCTATTTTTCCCACCCTTTCTGGCTAAAAATAACAGAAGTTGTTAAATCAGTGTGCTTGTTTATGAGCTCACTGACACTCTAAATTACCCAACTTTTGATGGTTCATTAGAGGGAAGGAACAAGCTTAGATAAAATGAAATTCTACTGCAGGTCTTTATATATAGCAAGATAACATGTCTTCCCCTGACTGCTCCATATTGCATTCCAGAGTCTATTAAGCTATAGGAAGTGGTTGTCTCTAATAATTGCCAGAGGAATACACAGTAGCTTTGGCAGGGATGGCTGAGGGTCAGTAGGAAATTCAGTGAGAGCTGGTTGAAAATTTTTTGTCACAACATTTTTCATCAGAAAGTGCTGGTGCAGCAAAAAAAAAAAAAAAAAAAAGGTTGTTTTGACATTTCTCTAATGAAAAAATATAGTATTCCAATTTGCCACGGCTTTTTCTTTTAAAATTTAAGCCTTTTTTTTTTTTTTTTTCCCCTCTCTATAATTAAAACTGTTATAAATCAGTTGGATGTTTCCAACAAAATGTTTTGACAGCTTCAAACTCAATTTTGGGTTTGGGAAGGCTGAAGTGGGGTGATGTTTTGTTTACATTTTGGCTTTTCTGTTCACACCATTTGTCATGTTCTCAGGCAACCCAGGAATTTAGAGCAGTGCTGGGACTTGCTGAAAGCAACCTGATTAACAGCAGCTCCCAGAAGGCAGGAGCTGCTGGTGTCCACCATGCTCCTGCACAGCTTTTTCCTGGCTCTGGTTGCTGGGTTCCTCTTAGGAATCCTTGTCCTCAGGCTGGCATTTTTTTGCTGTGATGCCTTTTTTGGGGAGCTTCATATGAAATCAGGGGGCTCCAAATCATCTCTCTCATCCATTGCCAGCAGATGAGTGTGCTGGAGGAGATATCAAAGCTGAGGTTAGATGAGAGAAGCCCGACCCTCTTACTTATCTCAGCTGAATTTTGAGCCTCTCCAGGCTCACTCATCGCTGGGTTTGTTCCATCCCCTGGCTGCCATTTCTAAGAGTGAGAAAAGCCAGTCCTTTGACAACTTCAATGCAAGAGATCTGGGCTTCTCTGTCTTCTCTTGGAAGATTTATTGCTGCAGAAGGACTTTTCAAGCAGAGAAAAAAAAAAAAAAGCAGAGTGAAAAATGAAAAGGAAGCCCTGGGACTTGCCCAGAGCAGGTGTGAGGGGTTTGCTAACCAAAATCGAGCTTTAAATTTCTCCCTGCACCCTTTTAAGTGTGAGGAAGTGAATTATGGTCCCACCTAACTCCTGGGGGGAGCGTGGGTGTGGTCCCTGCAGCCTCCCTGGGGCACAGGGAAAGGTACACTCCCTACCCCTCCTGAAAATACGGTTTTGTTGTTGGGGAAATCTTTGCAGACTCAACAAGTTTAGCTTAGAAACCAGCATGGTTATTGGGGAAAACAACTTCAGAGAAATCAGATCTTGAAATCTCTTGTATTTGTTCACAGCCAAGAGTATGAATCTCTATGATGAAAGCAGTGTTGCTTTTGCTTCTTCATGTAGACAGGAGAACAGCAAAATACAATGCTAACATTAGTGTATGGTTTTAAACCCCCTCCCAGATCCTTGGTAAGCACTAGAGTATGAATGTCCCACTCCTTTTTTAATTTCTTTGTTATATTTCATTTCTTTAATGTTCTGTTCCTGGTAACAGTGTGTATGATATAGCTTCTCCCACTGCAGGGATATTGCTTTATTGTCTAGAAGTATTTAGATTATGCTACTTTTTTTTTTCTTTTTTTAAATTTTCTTTTCCAAAAGATTTGTGTCCTGGTTTCTTATGTTTAATCATCTCTCCCTTTAGATCCCTCTAGCTGAGATGGAGGCTCTGTCTCTGACGTCAGATATTCTCTCTGAAAAGTCCTGGTCCTTAGCTCTGACGGATGACTCTTTTCCTGATGACATTAAAACACACTTACTTAATGCTCTGGAAAGCAATGTACATACACTGGTTGCTGTGTAGTCTGATGTTTACAGGGTTCGAAATACTGCTCCCATCTCTCTACATCTGCCTAATGGCATTTCCAGTTCCAGCCCCTTCCCAAATAGCACCAAGCTCTTCCCTGAACAGGATCCTGTCCTTAATGCCATTAGGTCCTGGATTTTGTCACTCTTGCCCACAATCTTGGCTCCTTGCAAGGAATGAGTGGTTATTTCGATTTTTTCTTTTGCTGTCTTATGTATAAACAATGTTTTCTACAAGTAAAATAAGTAGTAAAAAAAAAACCAACCCAAAAGCTTTGGAAAGCATCAAGGTTGAAATTTCCTCCCCATCTGAAACAAATCAGTGTTGCTGCATGAAGAAACACCCGTGAGGTAATGACCCATGTCCTCTGCTAGAGGGTCAGGCCCAACACTTTGGTTTGGAGTGGATTTTTGTCATTATGAACACAGGCACCACAAGGTTTTTTGCATGATTGGTGCCAGACTGTTTCTTTTACAAATATCAAATGGGGATCTCTCCAAGATGATACTTGTTTTGCAAATTCTTTCTAGCAGTCACCATGCTGGAAAAAAAAAAAACCAAAATTGGCTATTCAGTGTCTTTTTGACTGACATAACCAGTATTTTGAACCCTGCTTTAACCATCTCCTCCTCCAAACATTAGACATTTTTAGCTGTGTAGCGGTCAAGTGCTTTTTTTCTGCTGCACAACAGACATAATTCCTTTCCCAACATTTTTAGATCATTCCTGTTTTCTTTGTTGTTGTTCATGTACCTGCCTTTGGATGTTTGTGTTGTTCATAAATTTTCTGCCATATTAGTTGACTGTCATCCTAATTAGCACTTATTTGAGAAACATCTCTTAAACCGTGACAATATTTCCCATCATGCTTCATGGCATTCTGTGCAAAAGATTTTGTAAACTCCATTTAACTTCTTGTATGAGGCTTTTTGTTTCAAAATTAGTATGGAGAGTTGGACAGAGGAGAAACCCTCCTAGTTTTGAATCAGGTTAGACAGCCTTGTTTGACAGCATTGCAAAGTCTCAAGGGTACAGCCAGGAAAGATGGTTTTTCTCCCCTCTCCAAAAAAAAAGCAAAACTGTGTTGAGCAAAGGATTTTGTGAATTTTTATCAATTCCAAAAAGTGTTTGGTCACAATAGTTGCCCAGACTCCTGAAAAACTGCAAGCTTTCATTGCAATCTTTTCTGAATGCAGTATTTTTACACTTCATTTTGATGTGGCTTTAGTTGAAAAAT
>WEIU01006548.1:1123868-1144325 GCA_013389925.1 Aegithalos caudatus | reverse complement strand
TTTTTTTTTTTTTCTCTTCCCTGTCTTTTCTTTTTTCCTCATTTTTTTTTCCTTTTTGAAATTCTTTTTAATCTCATCATGTTTCTTGTGCAAATAAATGCCATAGTGAAATTTTGTTTTTATGACTGAAGGATAAAATTGGGATCAACAATACCTGTGTTGATTCCAGAAAACCTGTAATGCACTGAGTGAAGGGAAAAATTTTTAGAAAATAAGATCTAAAGTTTTCCAAAAGCCAAACACTATACTACACTACAGTGGCACAAACCTATTCCTGTGTTTTTCACCTGAGATATTTTAACAATTAAGTAATTGTTTCATTGGAAATACACTGGGAAGATGACTTTGCTTCCATTTTTGCTAATACTCTCCAAGACAATAACACCCAAGAACATTTCTGGGATGGAGATATTTTCTTATGAAATCAGACCTGAATCCACTCAATATTGCCTCTGGGGCTGCCCATTCCAACAGTCTCTTTGGCTGAAAAAATTCCACAGTCAACATACATACAATAACCCTTGCTTGCATTAGATCCCTTCTAATTAGAGAATGGCTTTCACCCTGAAGCAGTAGGTTTAGATATCCTTTTCAATAAAATAGGTTTAGTTATTCATTATGTGTGAAGAAAATCCAATAAAATTGTGCTGTGAGGCAGAACAGAAAATATTTTTGATAGACTATTTTTTGCATTCGGGTTGGGGGTTTTTTTGTTTGTTTTTTCTTTCTTTTATTGTCAGAAGAGGAAAACTACTCACCTTTGCAAAAGCCTGCCTTGCTGATGAGGGCACCTAGGGAGCAGAGGGTCAAAGTTATGCCAAGCATGTGACCTTTGCTGGCCTTGAGGCATGATGCCTTCTTTGCATATCCCTGAAATAGTCATGGTTTATTCCTACAGTGTGGCTTCCTCTGTTTCTGTGGTCCATCGTGTGAGAGTTTATTGACAACCCCAGCGGAGGGGGATGGCTCCCTGGTAGATCCATTCGTGCACCCTGTGCATGCCCATCCTGCCATCCTGGTTGCAATGGCTGTTGCTCGCCTTTCTGGGCACTTCTCCTCTTTCCCAACCCTCCACACCCTGCCTCCCTGACGTTTTTCTTCCCCTCAGGCTGATCTGCCCTCCAAGGATGACAGGCTGACCCTGTCCCCCAGCAAGGACCTGCTGAGCGTGAGGAAGCCCTCGGTGGGACGCACACACTCCTTGCCAAATGACAGCTACATGTTCCAGCCACCCTACTCCAGCCCCTGCCCTGCTGCCCTGGGTGACAGGATGCCAGCACATCACAAGTCACAATCAGGTACACACCTCTCAGCTGGGACAAGAGTAGGATTTTTCCATTAGAGAAGGAGTTGTGGTTTTCCAAGCTCTTCGGTAGGAGGGAGAAAATTGCCACTGGGTTCCAGTTGTGTGTCTAAAGCTGTGAAAAGACCCTCCACAACTTGCAAAGACCCTCCACAGTTTACAAAGCCCTGTTTAACATAACTCCTTTCCTTAGAATTTTTTAGCAATGTAACAGTGGCCTGGCTGTCCCCCTACCTGGTTCCCAAAGGTTACAGTCCCTATAGCCTGGGCTCCATCTGTCCCACCAGGCCCCAGAGGAGAAATCCCAGTGCAGAAATGTTTCCCCCTGTCTGTTTTTTTGCAGCAGTACCTGTTTGGAAGCTCTGTCTGGGAGCATCTATGAAAGATGGGAAGATAGAGTCTCTAAATGCCTATAAAATGAACATGAATGTGCTGAATTGAGAGACATGTCGGTGTGAGAGGAATAGGAAAATGAGTGTGGAATTGTTCTTCCCAGTGTGCATAGTTGAGATATATCTTAGACCTAAATTCAGAGACATTCTTAGGTACAGGGAGGGCTCTTCCTGCCTGCACTTTTGTCCCTGTGCCCCCAGTTCCTCTGCCTGCCAGGGGTTACCTGGGGCTGGGAAGTGAATGGAGCCACCTTTAATTTGTCTGTACATGCCATCATTTTAGACATTTGTCACTGATAAGACAGGACAGTTTTTACAAGCATTGCCATTTGAAAGCCTCTAAGCAGAACATAATTTCAGCAGTGTTCAGAATGGTAGGAGATTTGAACAGATTAGGAATAAGATGTTGAAATTTGCATAGTAATAAGAATTTGGATGAATAGCGACTGTTGAACAGGAGCAAAAAAAAAAAATGTGGGCACAAGGGAGGAAGATGAATCTGGTGTTGTGAGAAATCTCTGCCACAATACACAATTTTCAAGGTCAAGAGCGGTGTTTTGAAAAACCTGTTTGCACATAGTGCTAATGATGCAGCTAAAATCCCATTGAAAGCAATAGCAAATCTCCCATTACCTTCAGTTGAGCCAGAATTTATGGGTCTCTATAACAGTCAAGAAATTCCTGACCACACAAAAGAATCATGTCTGCTGCAGGGGGAATTTCCAGTGCTTCATTGTTGACCCTTAATTGGGATGTATTTGCTCTGCCTTCAACAAAAACTATGTCAGCAAGGGACTGGGTAATTTCTGAGTCCCTTCTTTTTCAAGATTTCCCTTCCCAGTTTCAGTTTGGAGAACCTGAATTGCCCTATCTGACAGCCCTGACTTTCTGGGGACAGGCATTGCACCTTGTAAATCCACAGGAACAACTGTTCCACTGAGGTGTAGCAGAAGTACATTGGAGAGGTAAAAATGTCTTATAACCACATGAAGCAATTAAACCTTTTGTGTTTGTTCTCCTGCTGGTGAAATTCCAATGATCTTAAGCAGGCCAGAGTGCTGGGAGGTGGTTAAGGTCCCCAAATTCTGATATATCACTGTCCTCTTCCACCTACAATGTCAGTGCTTTTCAGGTTAGGGGAAGTCACCCCCACCTGTTTACAGTCTGTAATATTATAGAGTGCAGTGAAGACAGCAAGAGGTGCCAGGCTCCTCTAATAAATCACCACAACCAAGCCATAATATTTCAAGCTGAGAAGGTTTTGTTGTCAGAAACACTGGCACTTGCAGGAGGCATTTGTTTGAATACTCCTTCATAATGGGGCTGTTGCTCTGGGAAAGATTCCAGGACAAATGAGATTCTCTGGGATGCGGTCCAGATTAAATGAATTGTTTTGAAAAACGTTGAGCCTGTGTGTGAGGGGAGCACACAGAGTTTCAAATCTTTTAGAAGAAGTAGCCAGCAACCACGAAGGGTCAGGAAGAGGCTGGAGAGTATGTGTTTCCTTCTTCTGGGAAGCTTTGTAAAACCACCCTTAACAGCTGCCAGGTGCTGTTCCCTTTCACTTCATTTCCAGTGTGTGCCTGCTGCTTTGGAGATCCCAGTAGATGATCTCCATGCAGGCTCAGGCATGGAGAAACCTTCTAGAGCCTTTCAAAGTCAGATGTTAGCACTGCTCAGAAGTGAGGCTGCCTACAAATTTGTTGGCCCAGAAGCAGGGATGCAGGAATTGCCAGTTCCGATGAACTCGTAGTTCCTTGTCTTCTGTTCTAAACAGGAGCTAGTCCCAGTTGTGTCGGGGAAAATGCCAAGAAAAATGAAATAATAGACACTGGTGGAGTAATTTATTAGTAGATGGGAGTTTTTTCCCAGTTCTGGAGAGCCAGTTGCTGAATTCAGTGGTTTTGCTGTGCCTGTCTGATCCAAGGTGCAGCAGAGCAGTTTTCCCTGGGAGGTCACTGAGGTTGGGACACAACCCTTGGATGAACACGTCCCATTTCTGCCTCTTCTCCCCCTCCCAAGGTTCAAAGGCGTCAGTGCAGTCACAGCCAGCAGACACCAGCTCCCTCCTGCAAATCCCAAAGGATCATTTCCACCATGTAAGAGCTCACGACTCCTTGGTGGGGCAGAGCAAGCCCCAGGTCTCCCAGCAGGTGCACTCCCCTTCTGCTGAAAGGCTGCTCCGCAGACAGGTAAGCAGAGTTATGATCATAAACCTGCTGAGCTTTTATATTGATGCATTTCCTGGTTAACCATGCTTTAAATTCAAAGAGGGATTCACAGAGAAACCTCCAGAGAACTGTAATTCTCCTACAGAAATAACAAAAAGGTTGGTGGTTTTTGATCCGAAAGCCATCCAGGAGTCTCCAAAGAACGTGCGTGATGAGTATCATGTCCTTTGGCAACATGCCTAAGTGTTCTTCACATTGTTAGCACTTTATTTTTTTTAATCCTCTTCATAAATGCAGCCAAATGCTCCCCAGAGGCTCGTTGGGGTTGAGGAACTAATTCTTAACTGCTGTGATTTTTTCAGTGCTTGAAAGGACACAAGGATTGCAGGCTCCATCCCAGGCCACCCCTCCTCTGACTCCTCTGGTTTCTCAAAAGAGGAGAAGTGTTTCATGGAAATTGTTTATCTCATATGCAAAACCATCATGGGAAGCATACTGGTTTTACAGTGAGGATTGAAAAATAAAATAGTTTTCCATCAGCTGTGAGTTTTTTAGAAGTCTGAGTAAATGCAAAGCAGAAAATGTTTTATTTTGCAACCAGTTTTATCTCTGGTTTTTGCCTGGCATTGATTTAAATCCTGATTCAATCAAAGATCTCAGGGATCTAATCAAAGATTCCAGTCTGGCTGATTGGAAGCATAAGTTTAGACTTATCTTTTTTTAGTAAAATACTTAAACTTGTGCCTCACTCTCACATCTTTAAGCATATTTCAATGATTGTGCAGCTGGACCGGGACCAGAAGCACATCTGATTCAAAAACTCTGCTTTATTCAGTATTTCCAGGGCTGATTTTACATGCACAAAGGGGATCCAAAGGGGATCCATTCTATTTTTTCAAAAGCAATTTCTTTCCCGTATGAAAATATTCCCATTTCTTTCATCTTTTAATCAACATTGACAAATTAGACAGTTGATTCACTAAGCTCTAGAAATGAATGTGAAGTACCAAGGTTAACAATTACATTAGTCTGTAATACTAAATTGACATAAGAAATTCTTTGCATGTATTTATTTGCATGGGGTTAGCCAGCTATCCCAATCACCACTAATGGGGAAACTAATTGATGTCATGATTCCAGTTCATAACCACTCTCTCTTGCTTTCTAATGAATAACAGACCCACCCTTTTGAAGTGATCTAGCTGGAATAAATTACCATGTTAGCCATCTTCTCCAGTCTAATTGTGTTCACATCTTTGACGGCTTCTTTCTCTAGACCTCTGCATACATTTAAGTCAATTTATTGCCCTCCCTCCCTCTCCCTGCTCATGCAGTGATATATGAACATGCTCTTGGAGTGACAGTTCAGAGAGCAAAGAGCTTTGTGGCAGTGAGCAGATACAGTCCATGGGCAAACCCATGAGAGGTTGCCTTGGGCAGGCTCCTGAGCAGCAAGGAGCTCCCAGTCTGGCTAATGGGAGCAGTGAGGTTGTTCTGGTGATGTTGCTGTTACTGTTAATTGCAATCTAGATGGCCAAACAATAGGAAACTTGGTCCTTTAAGAGGCAAAATTCCCTTTACAGGCCCAGCACTTCTGCTTGCTGAGGTGCTCTCTGCTTGACTCCATTTTAATGCTGCCACTAATTTCTCACTAGCACATCCAATAGCCCAAACTGGCAAAGTAGTTTGGTTTTCAATACCCATTTCTCTTTATCATTACACATATTGCATGCAATTCTGATTTGGTTCTTTTTTCTTCTTCTTTTTCTTTTTCTTTTTCTTTTTCTTTTCTTTTTCTTTTCTTTTTCTCTCTTTCTCTTTTTCTTTCTCTTCCCCTTTTTTTCTTTCTCTTCCCCTTTTTTTCTTTCTCTTCCCCTTTCTTTCTTTCCCTTCCCGCTCATGCCCTCTCTTCTCCTGAATCCATAACAGATAAACCTTGTCCATCACATACCTGGTCCTTGCACTTTCCCTGAGCATTAAAACCTGTGTGTTTAACCTCCCTTTCCCTCCAGAGTGCTGGAGAGCGAGCACAGCCCCCCCAGTCACGTCCACTTTAGACTCCGGAATGTTTGACAATTAGCGATGCACTCGCAGAGGAAGATGAGTGGATCGGATGCTTTGGGAGAACATTCCTGCTGAGGATTGGGAATGCAAAATCCTCGGCAGTGCATGGCACAGAGGCTTTTCTCCAGAGGAATTCTGCCTGAAATTAAACCTATATTGATTTTGTAGTTCCAGGACTGTGTATCCAAGGTGTAGCCCACACCAAGCTGTGGCTGCTGCAGGTGTACACCCCTCTGGGATGGCAGAGGGTCCTTTTATTTTCAAACAAACCAGTAAAACATTTGTACTGTTACTACTAACAACAACCACAGATGCCTGTATCATAGGCAAAGAAAGAGCTGGTGGTGACTAATACTGTCGTGGTGTGCAACACAGGTTGGTGTGCAAGCAAAAGTAATGACAACAATTACTTTTTGCTTCTGTGTTCTACTTCTGTGTGGTCTGTGTCTCTTTTCAGGATATGAACATGATTTTTTTCTCCCAAATACTCATTAAAACTACTGGTGCTGAGGAGACAGAGTAACTTCACTCCTGACTGATTAGTTGCCAGTGTTATGCTGTGAAATTTTAACTAGAAAGGATTCACCAGCACTGGATGAAACTGTTTGCCATATTAAATATTCTCTGAGCTGTCCCCATTGACAAAGGGAGTGCAAAATGTGCAGCTGCTGCAATAGACTGGTGTTTCTGTGCATGCATGGACAAACTGCAGCGGATGAGAGCTTTGCTGAATAGAGATCATTTGGCTCAAATGATCCTTGTGGGACAATATTTATATAAAGTGTATGATCATTTGGGGGTGATTTGTCACAAAAGTATTCCTTACCATGAGGAATTTCATCATTTCATCTCCTTACACTTTTCTAAAGGACTGGGACCAGCTGTACACATTTTCTCCAAATTTCCCTGTGAAGATTTTTATCTTTAAGATCATTTGAAAGTCTTCTCAAATGGATACTCTGCCTTAAAGGGACAGTTAACATGTCTGATTTATAAAGCCTTTTGACAAGGAATGCAGTGCAGTGAAAAGGCAAAGCCTTCAAAACATGCCCAAGGTTCCCTCTGCCAATGGGCATTGATGCTCCCTAAGGCTCCAGACAGCCAAGGCAAAATGTGCCATAGGAAGCCTGAACTTAAGCATCAGAATTGAAATAATTACAGGTTATTATTAGTCCAGCTTTGGACTCCAGTGTTTCCAGCTCCTGCCACAAGATGGTGCAGAGTCGTGGCTCCAGCCTGGGGACAAAGCCAGGAACAGGATCTTGCCTTGATGCTGGCACACAGCGGGGTTGCTCTGGTGTTGCTGGTTCTGGGGATCCTGTTCCAGGCCCTCAGCATCACCTGAGCTAGAGAAGGGAATACACAGGCTCACTGGCACGTCTTTCTCTCCTGCTCACACCTGGGCTGCTGAAATTATTGAGGGCTTTGCTGTAGACCTTCATCCGTTGCATAACAAGAACATGAATAAGTTAGGGTGGGGGCCTTCTGGTTACAGCCCTCCATCCTTAGAGGAGAAAGCTAAAGGTCGATTTTTTAGGAAGACTGAAGGGCTGTCACACAGGGACAAACCCACAGATCCCTGACAATGGGAATTGGTAGAAGCCACAACACAGGTTGTTATAGGAGTCAGTGGGTCTGTGCTGAGGGATCTCAGCAGAGCTGAGTGCTCTGTAAATGCTGAGCCTTGACTGTACTAATCTTTGTTTGGTCTGTCTCTCTTACCTGGCAACTCCTTTCCTCCCCAACCCCTCTGCACTCTGCTACAGATGGCTATAAGGAACGACTCTCTGGATAGCAAGGAGAATCTCCACACTGAGGTGAGTGAACTCTCTGACCCAAATGTTCCCACTGTGCCCAAGGAGGAGTCACCAGTGGCTCTGATGCCCTCAGAAGCAAATGAGTTGGCTGCCTGGAGTCGGGCGAGCGTCCACACACAGCAGCATTCCCACAATCAGTATAATATTTCAAAGCAGGCACCAGCATCCTGTGCTTGTGCAGACTCGTATCAGGAGACCCCTGAAGATTCAATGGACCAAGAAGTATCTGAAATAAACAGCTCCACAGAGCCTTTCACTTCAGAAACTTGCACAGCCTCGAGTGCCTGTTCAGAGGGTCAGCCTCTCACACCTAAGAGGAGCCTGGGCAATACCGGCAACGTGATACTGAAGGACCTGAAGAAATACCACAGTGTAGACACGCAGGGTCTGCTAAAAAAACCACCCTCTTGGTTAGATGATCAAAGGAGACATTCAATAGAGATTTGTTCCATAGAAAACAGCCCTCAGCACCATTCCACGTCCAGCTCCTCTGGCTTTATAAGTCAGGTAGTCAGCGAAATGGAATGCTTGCAAGGTACGCGGCAGAAGAAGAAACTGAGCCCTCCCTGTATATCTATTGATCCACCTGAGGGGCAGAGCTTGGTGCCTAGGGGACCCCACAGCATCTCACCTGCCAGTGGAGACGTCTGCTTGAGGAGGCGTGCTCCGTCCTGTGAATCCAAGGATTCGATGGATATAGGGGATTCACTGCTTCCAGACAGTATGTCAACATCTCCCACCCCAAAGAAGGACTTGTTGACACTTCCTAGCTTTTCCTTTGATCAGACGGAAATGGACCCCTGAGTTACTTTTCTGTTGGTGCCAAATGTCTTCTTCCTTTCATGTAATAGAAAGAAAAATAATTTTAAAAAACTCCGTACTCCAAAATGGCACTGGGTAAAAAAATTTCCAAAGAAAGATTAAAGAACCAGCTGGTTAAAAGAGTGGTTAACCTATATCACGCTTACTTAAGCATATGTGCTGCTTAGGTAAAAGCAATACAATGTGCAGAATCTATATGTATATTATATTTTATTAAATTAATTGAATCTAGTATTGCGGGATGTAGTACATTTTGTGACTAAAGACTCATTTAATTTTCTTCTATTTTATGTATCTCGGAATATTTCTGAGATAAAGTTGGTTTTTACAAATATTTTAACCTAAAAAAATATATATTTAATCCCTTCTCTCTTTTTTTGTTTTGTTTTGTTTGGGTTTCATTTTGTTTTGCAAAGCACAAAATGTAGCCAATTAGTGCATTACAGAGGAAATGTATCCCACAGTCAGCAGTAAATAAGGATTATTTAATGTAATTTATTTTTTCCCCTTGGACTTCAATGATATTCTGGGAAAACGATTGTTTGCATAATACAGAAATGCAGTGGCAATTTTTTAACGAAATATTCCAATCTTGCATAAAATTGATATTCAGAGTGTGAAAGCAAGTGCTCAGACCCAGGAAGGTCCAACATGCTGATGTCTGAGGATGGTGAAGGCAGAGCCATTTGACAGTACAAGATATTGAATTATGAAAGGATGTTATAGATCATTCACTGGCAACTCACAAAATCACATCAATGGCTGATTTTCATGTGTTCCTAGGAAACAGGCAACAAAGACCTGTGGTCATTTCTGAGATGTTTTTGCAGTGTCTCCAGGATGGAGACTTTTTATTTTGCTGAGTTTTCCACCTCCCTCTGTTTTCAGTGGAGCTCCTCCTCTCTGCATGCTGTGGAAAGGAGTGAGGTCAAGGTTAGGACTTGCAGTGGGTGGAATCAGGGCAGACATGGCACAGCAATGGGCTTCAGCACATGCCTGAAGTTAAGCTCTCGCCTAGAATGCCTGGAGGTTGATCATATTAAAGTAATTCTAGAAAATTAAAATCATATGCTCATGTTCTACTGAATCAAGGCACTTCTGCAAGTTATTTTATAGATTACATAGAAGAAAGTCTGCAGGTACTGAAATGACTGCTGATTTTCAGTAAAATAGCCAGGTATTTTGCTATCACTGCTAGAGTTAATTTACATGACCCCGACTGCAATTTTATTTCCAATCTATCAATAGCCTTAAGCAGCAACATGATGATACAAAGTGGATAAACCCAGAATTCATGTCCTTACTTTTTAATATCAATCATCTCAAAAATTACCTGTTTACTCCTATTTAAAAGCCCTCTGCCAAAAGCAATCTGTAAACCTGGACAGCACAGCCTGAAAACCACTCGAGGTTGGCCCCACTCAACACCTCCCTCCCCTCACAGGACTGATGGAAGCCAGACATTAACTCCACTCCCCTTCCATGAAAACACATTAAGATGTAGGCTAAATCAGATTGCAGGCATGCTTTGAAGTGTGCCAATTGTCACAAGTCCACGGATTGTGCCTCTGAACCAGCACAGATCTGTGCTAATTCTGTCAGTCAGGAGTTTGTAACTTTTTGAGAACCACCATTCTTTTCAAATCACTACAACATGCTGATGTACAGCCTTTTATCCATTCAGAGTTGTTTCCACCACGTGGATCTGAATTAGCTTGGAGTGTACACACAAGGAGAAGATGCTGTTTGTACCCCACAGCCTATGTGAGGTCCTTCTTTATTTTCACTCGAGGATGTTTACTCCATAAACAATCCCTACATGTCCAGGAGAAATGTAAGGTCTTTCAGCAGGAAGTCAGTCAATCAGTGTATTTGAAGTAGGAGGATTAACATTCTGTACTATTTACTGCAGTTAGATTAATTCTTGGCTGGGACATTTTTCCCCTCTTCACCACAGGCCCATACCGAGCCCGCTCTCTTTGATATGCCAGCCCAAATCCAGAGTTAAGCCTGTCTAAAGCAATGATTTCAAACAAACCTTTCATCAGTTCTTCCCCCAGATCATATTTAAGGAAATAATAAAATTACAGTGCATTAAGCCTGAGAAATATTCTTAATCCCTTTTTGGTTTTACACCCGTAATGAGCCCTAGCTTTTCCTTTTACATGTGCAAAATAGTTTGGGAAACTAACTAGGCCACTAAAATTGCCATCCCCAGTTCCTTAATGATTAGGATTGTTCACACAGCTGGAATGATACTACTCTTCAGATCCTTCCTTACAAAAAAAACCCCACTGAACATTTTAGCTTGAGATCATGGCACAGAACAGTGATGTGATGTTAATCCAAATGCTCAAGTCCAAATGTAACAGAAAGTCTAAAGACTCTTCTATTTTAATACTTGAGGTTTTGCCTACTGACAAGGTTTGTGGAAGTAACAAAAAGTTTACATCGTACATGAATATTCAGTAAAGAGTAGCCAATAAAATATACTCTATGATGATGCTTTCAGGAAAAGAAATCAATGTAAAATAGATTGTTTTCTAAACCAGATGAGTTTTTTCTAGATGCCCTTTTGAAAGACAAATACAAATGTACTGCAGCACGTGCAATAATACTCAAATAATTTTAAATACCTTCGGGGGGGTTTTATAGAATTTGACTTTTTTAAACAAAATGTACAAAATCCACAGGAATTCTGTAGAATGGTTATGTTGATAGATTTTTTTTATATTTTTGTAGAAATCTATAGAGAAATTGTTAAAAGTCTGCGTAGCATCTTGGCAAAAAAAAAAAAAAAAAAAAAAAAAAAAAAAAAAGCAGCTCTTATCTACAAATTTCTTTTAATAAAACCTGGAGCCAGGCCTGATCTATTACAACATACAGAGGGTAGTTTCATAGCCTGCATCCAGGTTGTGTTCAGGAGTCAGCAGCTAAGCTCAAGCTCCACAATATTGCAGTGCTATTACTGTCCAAGAACTGTACCCACATAAAACAACTCCCCCACAGTGCTCAGCCCCTGTCCATGGTGAAGTAGTTGCATGGCTCTCCAGCTCATTCAAGCACACCAGCACTTTACTACTGTGGATTTACTGTATGCAGGTGGGAGGAGGATATTTTGTTATTGCCAGTCTGACACAATGGGGGAAAGGAGATTGCAGATGTGTCTGGAAAAATGTAAATTCCATTCTTGCAGCCCCTCGCACATAGAAGTGATTTTTCATAACTTGGTTAGAGGTTTGTACTGTAGATATTTTAGAGGAGGGCAAAGAAAGCACTGTTTTTGACTTCTGTGGATTGCACTCAGCACTAGGTGTGTTCAAGGAGAAAATAAAAAACAAGAAAAAAAAAAAAAAAAAAGAAAACAAAAGCATTACCACTGTAAATTAGGCTATGCCCCAGTCTCCCCTTTTCTGCCCCTTTGGCTATAATAACCCATGTACACTATTACACGAGGTGACTAGAGTAGGCACAGTACCATTGCAATGTCTGTAACAACCTAGTATATATGATAGAACTTTGTATTTAATAGTTAATATATTGTTATACTGTATCAGGTATATAGGCCAAAACGAGGTCTTTTGGTCAGGGCAACAAAAGGTGGTACTCATGGGGAAAATTGGATTTAAATGTTCCTTTTTTAAAAAAAATAAAAAAAGAAGAAGACAAAAAACAAGTGTAAATCTTTACAACTGACAAAAGCAAATGTGTCCTATTAAAAGCTTTTGAAAAGAAAAACAACAGTGCATTTCCCTTTTTTTGTTGTTGTTGATGGTAATCTGTATCACTCCGGGCAGTCAAGCCTTTGGTCAATGCTTTAATTGTGAACAGCTGGAGAAGGTTAACAGCAGTGGTGGCCTGGAGGCTGGAAGGAAGGCTGGAAATGATGGCCCTTTGTGGAGCAGTTTGATGAGGCCACCAGCAAACCTGACCTGGACACTGCCCAGGGTGTGCAGAGTGAGACCATTGTCTGTGCCCATGTGGATCCCTCTGCCCTGGCAGGAACAGCTCTGAGTGAGGCTTGAGGATGTCAGGACTGCAGTGGAGACCTGACAGGGAGAAAGGACTGAGGAGAAGGGGCAGATCTGACATGTCTGTGAAGAGGAAGATCCTGGACTTTTCCACTCATTCACATCTTTGGGATTTCCAGCCTGAAATCCAGCAGTGTCTCCTGCTGTCATTTTACTCCTTGCAAAGCAGGAGTTGGTGGGCATGGCACTGCCTGGGGGCTGAAGGGCAGCAGGGGCTCAGAGCTCAGGTAATGATTAGGTACCACCAGAAATATTTCATAGAATACTTGGGAGGGACCTTAAAGCTCATCCAGTCCCACCCCCTGCCAAAGGCAGGGACACTTTCCACTATCCTGGGCTACTCCAAGCCCTGTCCCTTGGACACTGCCAGGGATGGGGCAGCCACAGCTTCTTGGGCACCCTGTGCCAGGGCCTCCCCACCCTCACAGTGAAGAATTTCTCCCTACTGCCTAACCTAAACCTGCCCTCCTTCTGTTTGGGGCCATTCCCCCTTTTGTCCTGTCACTACAGGACCTTAAGGCTCCTCAGGGTTTTTTTGTGAATGACCTGTGTAGCTCCTAGCATGAAATCTCTCCTCTGGGGAGCAGCCACTGGAGGGAGGAACCAGACACTGGGCACTGGCACTCCACAGCCCTTCTCCTCACTGCCTGGAATGATCTGATTGCTCTGCAGCAGGAGGGGACCCTGAATTGACACCCAGAGCAGATCTGTTGTCTGGCGGATATTTTGATAAAGTAATCTCTCAGTAAAAAACAGCAGGAAGGATACTAGTTCTTAAACAGAGGGAAAAAAAGTGGATCTGTTAAAAATCCCATGCAAATCCACTCCAGGTAAGCTCTGTGATGTGTCTGTGTTGTCCAGGCTGCGGGGCCATCCTCTCCAGGCTGGAACCACTGCAATGCCTTCCCAGCCTCCGAGCCTGGAGGCTCCACAGGGCATTAAGGGAAGCTGGGCTGAGCCAAGGAAGCAGAGCTGCTCACAGGCTCAAGCACTTCACTCTGCTCTCAGGTGAGTTCAGTCCTCATAAGCAACAAGAAATCACTTCCTTTCCAACACCGGGCTTCAGAGGAGCTTGTGAGAGAGCTTTTTCTCTTCTCTGTTCTGTGAGTGTTCCTGTGTGAAGCTCTCCTGCTGAGTTTTCTGTGGTTTTTCAAAGGCTTCAACCCAGGCTGGCTGCTTGTGGGTGTGCTCTCAGTTTCCTGAGCTTGTTATTCCATTTCTTGAGTAACTGGGATGCCACATGGAACCATGCTTTTTATGTAATGGTAACCATGCCTAGGGAAGCAGTAGTTTGGACTTAATTTATTTCTTGGTTCAGACAGGTGACCATGTCCTGCTTAGCAGAGCAGTGTCCCACTGAGTGCACACCACATCCCTCAGCCAGAGCTCTGCTAAGCTCTTCGAGATGAGAAACAGGAAGGGGTTCTGTATTTCAGGTGTTCCAGAAATACATACAAACATAGAAATGCGTCTAAAATGCGACCTGCACTAGAATCCTCCCACCATAAGGTAGGGAAAAACAATTCAAAGAGATGGCTCCCTTTATCACCACCAGCACCGTGTAAGGGGCCGGCTGTGACCAGCTGACAGAAGTGAGGATCCTGCAGATCAGAGGGGAGTTTTGGGGGGCCAAGCCCCACTCTCCGGAGCTGAGCTGGGGTGCGATGCTGGCGGTGTCCCAGGCAGCGCCGGGCGCGCTCCCAGCGCGGCGTTCTGCTCCCACCTAGTGGGCTTGGGGCGAGGGTCCGGGCGAGCTGCCCCCTCTTACCGGGGCTGGGACCCCCTTTTACCGGGGCTGGGACCCCCTCTTACCGGGGCTGGGACCCTGTTTGCCGGGGTTGGGACCCCCTGTTCGCCGGGGCTGGGACCCCCTCTTACCGGGGCTGGGACCCAGTTTACCGGGGCTGGGACCCCCTGTTTGCCGGGGCTGGGACCCCCCGTTTGCCGGGGCTGGGACCTTGTTTACCGGGGCTGGGACCCCCTGTTTGCCCGGGAGAAGGCTCAGCAGGACCTTGTGCCGCCCGTCAGGTGCCGTGTGCCCGTCGCAGGATCGGTGTGTCCGTGTTTGGCATCACAGAACCGTCCAGGTTGGAAAAGTCCTCTAACATCACTGGCTTAACCTGGTACTGCCAATGCCACCACTGAAGCACGTCCCCAGGTGCCACATGTACGTGTTTTTCAGATGCCTCCAGGGATGGTGAGTCACCGCTTTTCCTGTTCCAGTGCCTTAGCACCCTTTCAGTGCCGATGTCTTTCTTACCTTAGATCCAATCTAAACTTCCCTGGCACAAGCTGAGGCCATTTTCTCTCATTCTTTTGCTTGTTACTAGGAGAAGGGACTCACCCCCACCTGGCTGCATTCTCCTGTCAGGGAGCTGTAAAGAGTGAAAATGTTCCTCCTGAAGCTCCTTTTCTCCAGGCTGAGTCCCCCCAGCTCTCCAGCTGCTCATCAGACCTGTGCTTCAGATACTTCCCCAGCTCTGTTCCCATCTCTGGACACCCTCCAGCCCCACAATGTCTTTCATGTAGTGAGAGGCCCAAAACTGACCCCAGAATTTGAGGTGTGGGCTCACCAGCATTCAGTACAGGGGTCTGGTCACTGCTGTAATCCTGCTGGCCACACTATTGCTCACACAAGCTACATTCGACCTTCTTGGCCAAATGGCTTCTAATTCTGAGGGGGTTTTCAATCACTGAATTTATAAAAGTCCCAACTGTGGGAGGAGGAGAGGAAGGATTTCTCCCACTGTGGCAGAGCCCTGGTGCTTGGTGCTGTGAGTGCTGCTCAAAGCCACCATGCCCCTCATTCCCACCAGCACTGCTGCTCCCCAGCTGCTTGTGCAAAACCCAAGGGGACAACAACCCATCCTGGGGCTCCCTGGCTGTGGCAGCACATGAGAGGTGTGCTTGTCCCTTCACATCCTTTTAAACACCACAGGGCACCTGCAGGGCTGTGCACTCAGAGGAGCTCCCATCCATCCACAGCCCCTGAGCTCCAGAGGGTTGTTTAACCTCTGCTTGGCCCAGTGTGGTAGGAGGAGGAGGAGGAATCCAGCCCTGTGCCATCACACAGGGTTTGGGGTTTTGCCAGGCACAGGCTGAGTGCCTTTCACTAGATGGCAATGACACGAAGTGGGAAGCTCTGCTGGCAGATTTGTGAGCACAAGCTCAGGTTGCCCCTGAAATCTGCTGTTCCTGTTTGCTTTGGTGTGGCCATCGGCCAAAGCCTCGCTGGCATTTTCACGATTGAGGGTGATTGGACCTTAAGTTGGTTTTTACATGTTGTATTCAGTGCTTTAGTCACGTTTAAACCACACTATTATAATCCTGCAGCATCCTCTGGCATTTTCTGTTATTGCTTGAGTCCCTGGATGCCATAATTGGCAAGTTTTCAGAGGTCCTGAATAGATTGTCTTTTCATATCTAAGAAATACTTTAAATAATGCAGCCAAAGACCCCAGCAGCTCCAGCTGGGAACTGGAAAGGATGGTTAAATCACTTAATTTCTTACTGTGCTAACAGTTATTTTGTGGAAGCAGAAAGCAGAATCCAGCTGTTTTGGGGGAAACCAGGAAGAAGTGAGCATAGGAGCTATTCTACAAAGAATATATACTGAAGTGGACAGCATGTGCTATGCTGATACCTGCAAAGGCAATGCAGAACTGCTCTGCCACATGCCACCAGCTCTGTGTAGCCAAGGGCTGGTGACAACTCCATGTTTGATCAAACAAAGCAGGACCAGGTGTTTGTGTTTATGCAACCACTGTGTGCCCATTTTGTGGTGAAATCTGGAAAAACTTCAGCCCATTGAAAGTAGGAGGAGTTTGTGGGGTGGTAGAGTTGGCAGGGGAGAGGATGAGCTGTGACAAGTGTGTCAGGGGCTGAAGTGGGATAGTTTGGGCCTTAGCCCCAGAAAGGCCAAGTGCCATGTGCTGTCTGTGTCTGTTTGTCCATCACTCTGAGCTCCACCTGCAGCCAAACCACCCACAAGCCAGGGTGTGTTACACCTGCCATGCCTTCTGCCAACCTCTATGGGCACCTGAAAGCATGTCTGTGGGATTATCTAGCACGTGAGAGAGACACCCAGTGCGTTTAGAGTTCAGCTGCTCACAGCTGGAGCAGCTCCAGGATCATTTTGGGGTGATCTTGGCAGTTCTCAGCATGTCTAAATTCTTCTCCTGCTCATTGCTCTCAGTATGAAGTGCAGGAGCACTCATGGAATGGGGCAGGTTGGTAATACACACAGTGTCCTGGAGGAGTCATACAAACACCATTTTCTCCTTTCACAGAGACTTCATCAATTATGTGGACCCCACCAGCATAAATGCAGCACAAATGGCCTTACAGTGCAGCTCCAGGCCAGATGGAGTGTGCACCCAAGATCCCTGTGCTGCTTTCCCAGGGAACTGCCACCCCTGTACTTCCTGCCAGGGAATCTTGCCTTCCACTCCTACAAAGCCACGTAGCTGATATGTGCCCAAAAGCAGTGCAGTGAGTAAAAACTGAGCCTGCAAACTCCCAGCCCACTCCCTCATCTGTTTTATCATGGGACTTCTAAACCACTCCTTGCACATGCCAGAAATGAGGAAATCAAATCCTTTTGTGCGAGGAGATGCACACATTTGCAACAGCATTGAGAGGAAGAAAGCCCAAGTCTGCTGCTACTCATTCAGTGTTAACTTTAAGCAGAGTTTGTTACAAGTTCCCATCTTATGTGTGTTAAAACAAGGTGCCCACCTCCCCTTTTTATGAAGTAAATAGGGCCTTGCTGTAAATGTACCCTCTTTGGCAGGCTCTTTTTCTTACCATCTGTAAAATATGACACCTCTGTGTGTCTTGGAAAGGAAGCTGAGCCTCTGCTGTTCCAAGCAGAGAAAGAAGGTGATATTTATAGTCAACTAACCCTAAAACTGCGACTTTCAGAGCTGCACATGCTCAAGACATCCCCAACCTTCAGCTCTGAATGTGCTTCTTTATACAGGTCTCTTCAGGAGTGGGCCACACTTCATCCTGCTGTTAATGCTTTGAGAATTAGCATGAAGTGTGACATGGAAAGCAGCCTGCCTCACACTTGGCACTGTGCTTACACAAACAGCTTCTCCCTCATGTTACCTCCTGTCCTGCCCCAGTAAATCACTCCAGTTGATATCCAGGCTCTCCTGCATGGCCCGGGTGTGCCTGGAGGTGCTTCCTGATTGCTCTGGCTTGACCTGCTCAAGGTGTTAGCAGGTGAAAAGTCCCTTACTGTGCAGCTGGCATGAAAAAGAAGATTTGAATGCACTATTGCTGAATGGATCCTGATCAGATCTTGCCACTCCCCAGAATAAAGAATAAATGTCCGGTGAGAGGAGGTGAGGTGAGTTCATGACTCCCTGACATTTGCACCAAAGGAGCCATTTCATTTTCCTGCAGAGCCAGCCTGCATCTGAGGGAACATCACAGGAGTAATAACATGTTCTAGGAACCTCCATCTCTGTTCCCATCATTAAAAGGAGACAGGACCAAAGTGAACTTCCCATGGTTGTGCTTCAGGCTCTGCTTTGCACCAGTGTCAGCAGAATCCTTTACCATGGCCCTTCCCAGGAGCTTTTTTCCCCCTATTTTGTCTGTTAATACTTCCTTAATTCCTGCCTTTGATTTTTCCCTCTCTGCTTGTCTGCTTTGCCAGACAGCACATGGAAGTCAGTGCAAAGCCAGTGGAAGTCAGTGTGTGCTGTGAGGTCCAGGCTGCCCAGTGGCTCCTCTTGAGCTCAGGAGGGATGCAGGGGGAGCTGGCACCCCAGCTTGCACCCACTACCATCCCTCTTTAATGGCATTAACTGCTACTGACAGCAGAAGCATTAATTAGGAACATGAACCAAGTGGCAGAATTATTTAAGGCTCCTTATTTAGAGTCTGGTGAGACCAAGGAAAATACCCTAATTCAGAATGTTCCTCTATGAATATGGTAGAAAAACCATGAGGTTCAACAGAACCACCAAAGTCAATAATTTAATCAGGAATTGATTCTCATGTCAATTGGACTGTGCAGAACACTGATAGAGTAAACCTCTCCCTTCCTGTACACACAGCCTACAGTAGCTTTTTGTGAAGTGCCTCTGTACCTGTGACATCTCATAATGCCAGAACTGGTCTTAATTTTGAGCACAGTCTCAGACTGCATCCAATCCTGCTCCTAGGTGCAAGAAATGCAGTGAGACATGTCAGTGTTTGAGGAGACATGAAATTCTCAGCACTTCTCTTGGAACAGCTGCTCTCAGAGGTTGTTGCAGGAGAGGAGATTTAAAAAGACATAAAGGAGTAACTCCCAGATACTTCTAAGTTTTCTTAAAATTTTTATTGCAGTGCAGTTCCACTGAACAAAAGTTTAGCAGTAAGACTTGCAAGTCCAACCCACTGTGTCCTCAGAAGATCTCATTCACCCAGTTGGCTAGGGCTTCTCTAGTGTTTCCTGCAGAGGGTTGCAATGTGATTGTGTTGATTAGCCTGGCTCAGTCTGACATTTGAGATCTTGTAGGCAATCACATGAGAACCTTATCTTGGGAAAGAGCTTATCTTTCCACACTAATGAGAACAGCACACCTTTAGCCAGGTTATAGTAAATGTCTAAAGCAAATTCTTAGCAGTGCTCGTAACTTTCTCTGATAGTACTTTGGATGGGAAACAGTCCCAGTATCTCCATAAAAGATTAGCAGAATATTTTTTCTTTAGGGATGACGTATTTTTGGGACACAGCAGTACTGCCCTTCTCTGAGGCACTGGCAGAGCAGCTGTGGATGCCCCATACCTGGAAGTGTGTTCAAGACCTGAGCAGCTTTAAACTCCCTTCCAACTCAAACCATCCTGTGATTCTCTGACTTATGATTCTATTCTACTCTTTTTTGTTCTGGTGAACATTTTTGAACACATCCTTCTACCTGAGAGTTCCATATGTTACAGAAAGGAAAGAAACTCAGACTCTTAAAATATTGAAGTAGATTTGTGACCACAGGGTTACTTTGTGTGAGATGATGTTAATTGAACCAGATGCTGCAGAAAGTGGGTGAACAAACAGCAGGTGTTGGAAGGTCAATAATACTGTAGAAGTTCTAATAAAGAGGAGAGCAAACAGTGCTCCTGCATCACGGGGAAGTGGAATCCAGATTGTGTCCAAGGTGCTACACTACAAAACCTATTAGTTACATATAATCATGAAAATATATTGACTGAAGGCTTTTGAAAATGGATCCTTGCCACGGGTTTAATCATGTGTCTACAGCAGAAGCAATCAATATCAAGAGAGGATGTGGATGGATGGAGAAGCAATGTGGTGCTCACTTAAGTCCTGCTGGGGAAATCACACTCCACAGCACTCTGAAGGGGAGGCAAGAAGCCTCTCCACGAAGGTAACATTAATCTGAGTGGTCCAGATGGATGGACACAGTAAGTCCAAAGCCAGCAAGTGGCCCAGCTTTGTGCTCTCCTCAGCACACGCTTGAATCATAGAATGATGTGGGTTGGAAAGGACCTTAAAATCATGTCGTTCCAACCCTCTGCCATGGGCAGAGATGCTCCTCACCAGACCAAGCTACTCAAGGTCCTGTCCAACCTGGCCCTGAACACTTCCAAGGATGGGAATTTACACAGCTTCTTGACACATGGTACCACCAAAGCCCCTCTCCGTGAGCAGGGGTGTGGCTGTCCCATCAGGTCACACCGAGCTGGGGGCACGGATGTCACCCACGGTGTGAGATGCCCGGGCTCAGGAGCAGAGCAACGACAACCCCCGATGGGAGCCGGCTCGGCCACCGCCCAGGGCAGCCCTTGGCAGGGACGGTGCGGGCTCCTCCCGGCGCCTGCGGGGAGGGTGGGATGGGG
>WEIU01006548.1:1068362-1123622 GCA_013389925.1 Aegithalos caudatus | reverse complement strand
CTGGGCTGTCCCGGAGCGGAGCGGGCAGCCCGGTCCTGCGGCTGCTGAGCGGCTGGGCTGGGCTGTCCCGGGCCGTGCGGTGCCTCCGCTCGGGCAGGAGCAGCGCAAGGTCCGCTCCGTTCTGTTCATCCCTCAGCATCTCCACACCAGAGCCCAGACCCCCCCGCACAGAGCATCCCACAGGGGATGTAGCTTTCCAGGCGTAGTCCGCCTCTGGACCTCATGCTGATCAACCCGGGGCTCTTCCTTTCTGTTTTAGCGCGTGTTCTGCTCTTTGGAGTAATTTCTGTAACTGGCAAAGTGCTCCCCTTTTAGTGCTTTGTTACTGCTGGAAGAGGGATGGGTTCGTGGCAGCCGAGCATTACGAGTGATTACGGTGACTTCTGTCAGTGCTCGGAGCCCCCAGCCCTTTGGAAAGGCTGATTGCAGCGGGCATTGGGTTTGTAAGGACAAAAGTTTGGAAATTGCTGCCATGGTCTGCTCTGATGTGAGAGCGTGTAAGTGCTGTTCCTGGGTTTCCCCAGCTGTAGCGCGGTGTTTGCCTCCCTGCTGTGTAGGCAGGCACTCACACCATGAGAAGGCATGGGGATTTGAGAGCGTATGCAGAACCTGGAACTGCCCCTCCATGAATCAGTTTTTGTGTGTCCCTTTTCTTTACACTGCTTTAGCTCGAGGAAGATTTTTTTTTTCCAAATGAGGATCATGAATGAAAAAGAATGTCTGAAGTTGCATCACTGCTGGAAAGCTACTACAGGACAGGACAAGCAGTTGGCTCCGAGTACTTTTTACTGAGTTCCATCCTCAGATAACTAACTACCTTTCAATATCTATCCCAATATTACTATCTAAAAGAGGAGATTGTCTCCTAAGCTCCTTGGTTACATTTCTTTGTATTTCATTTCCAAGTGCTGTGCACTGTCTCTGCCACAACAGCTGGGAGATAAGCTTGCTCAAACAAGTATTTTCATGTATTATTTCTACCATCAACACTTCTAGAACAGGAACAAGCGCAAACAGATCAGCCCTGCTCCCTGATCTCTTGGCTGCCTCCAGAAGCAGGTCTTAGCTTCTCAGGAAGCAACTCCTATAGCAGTTTATTGATATGTTAATGTAAATATCCAGACAGATTTCCTGGTTTAAAGTATGAATAAGTATATAATTCTGTACTTTATGCTGTAGTGTTACACTCCAGCACCAGCGTGGTGCCCTCTGTGCTGCTCTCTGGTTTATCTGTGCTCTCTGTGGACCTGTTTCCTTTCTTCTTCCACAGTTCCTTGGAGTAAGGACAACTTTCCATCTGCTTAATTGCTTTCAAAAGTGGAACTCAACAACTCTGAGAAATGTAACACTGTGACTCTGTGACCAGCAGGTTGAACTCAGTGATCACCCTATTTTTGGCAGTATTTTCTGTTAGCAGGAGTATACACAGTGCACTGATTTTATAGCATATTTTAAGTGATAGCCAGGTAGGTGACAGACACATTGAAATGATTTGCTGTGCAAATATGTTGTTCCAGAAGAAACTGTAGAGGCTTCTATCTGAAATGTGCCCACAAAAGTTGGGATTTCTCTTGCTGCATTGAAGAAGGGAGAACAAGGTGAAAGGTGGTTCCCAGCACGTGCTCCAAACTAATGAATGGTGTCTTCCTTTGCAGCTCAAAACAAGAACTTGATCAAATGTGAACCAGTTATAATGTTCAATTTTTCCTTAGCTGATGAACTTAGACTCCCCATTTTTTGGTCAAAGAGAATCCAGATATTTTTGGAAACTGAATGTATTGGTGTCAGTTTTAAAACTGTTTAGAGTGAAAGGAAGCATGCTGTTCCAATTTTAACAGTTCTTTGTTTTGGAGTTTAAATCAACTACAATACTTTTCTGTTAAAAGAGGATCAGAATAAAACCAAAATAGTTCAGAATTAGCTCATGAAAATGTTTATCTTGAACTATATCAACTTAAACAGATGATTGATTTACGTTGGGTTTTTTTGCCTTATTGGAAGTTTTAAGGTTTCAACTCCTCACCCTGATTCAGGGTGGGGATTTTTGCAGGAATTTTGCTGGGTGCATTTTTGTGGTTTTTTGCAGAGGCAAAATAATTTCCTGGTCAACACATTTCAGAAATAAGAAATGAAAGGGAACACTGTAGATTACATTAGAGATCTATAAAAGCTTTTGGCTTCCAACTGCTTTACCTGTTGAACATGGAATCAGCAAATTGCTAATGCAAATGTAGGTTATTTATATATTAGGTCATTTATATATAAAAGAGGAACAGCTGGAATATTATGTTTTCATAATGCATTATGAACCATCTCTTCATCTGAACACTTGGCATTGTACTGTCTATTTCAGCTGTAAATATCTACCAACAGTGTTCCCACGATAATACCTTTGGGGAGGAGATGAATGTGGCAGCACATACCCACACAAGGCAGGCCTTAGGTGTGTTCTCCACTAGTGCCCATAATTACCTCCTATTTATTGTGTCACATATTTGCTGTGTGATAGTAAGAGTGCTGAATAGGTGTGCCATAGTTAACGTGACCCACAATCTCCATTTTGAGAAGCAGATACCACTGAATTCCACTTTTGTGTTGCTTGTGTCCTCCACTGTAGTAAAATATGAGTGGCTTCTTTGAGTGGAGAGCAAAGTGATCTCCTGGGGAGTGTTTGCTGCACAAGTGTTTTGGCCTAGTGATTAAAGAGCACAAACTTGGAAAAATCTGAGCTCTGTTCCAGTGGAGAAAAACCTTGTCTTTCTGCAGCTCAGCCTCTCTGAGTAAGAAATGCCACAGTGGCTGCTGTGAGATTAAAACATTGGGTGCTCAGCACTGCTGTTGAGTAGTGTTGGGATGAGGGGCAAATAAACACCTTGGTCTGCAGACAAGCAAAGTGCCTGGGCTTTAACCAGCAGCTTGTGTTTTGGGTGGTGTGGGTTTTTTAACAGAATAAATGGGAAATGAGAGAACAAGTGATAGAACATTTCAAAGGGGAGACTGCAATTTCTCAGTTCCTTTTGATACTGCTCAGCTGACAGCTCGGTTTCCTTCCTCTCTCTGTGTCTTGGTATCCTGACAGATATCTTGTCTTTCCCCATCCCATGTGGAGTGCTGGCTCCTTCTTCACCCAGAGGCTCTTGAGTAATCCAGCAGGAAATTCCAGCAACTCTCAAGAGTAAACAATACCTCAGTCTTGGCTTTGTGATAGTCCTGTACGAGGCACCCCTTTAACCTTCAGGTTTGTGGGTATTCCTTCACCTTGAGTCATTCTGTCAAATTTTGGTAGGTTTGGGTTAAAAGTAATTCTGCTCTCTGAACCAGCAGAGCAGGAAAATGCATTTCCAAAGTGCCAAAGTTTCCCTTCTGCATGAATTCCTCTTTTGCTGCATCATGTTTAATTTTTTTGTAGTTGAAGATGACTCAGGATAGCTGTAGTAAGGCAGAAATATTTCTTTCCAGGAAGATGACAAATAGTGTACACTCGTAGCATGTGTACAAGGCTATTTAAACCCCCCTCACAAATTACGTGGTTTGGCCCTAAATTAATACTAAAACATTTAATTTTAACAATTTCATTATATTTTCAGCTCAATCAGTTCTAGCAGAGGATGAGTGAAGCAGAAGGTGATAGGAGATCACTGCCAAGGAAGGATCCTGCAGTTGGGTGGTATGGTCCAGACTGGCTGTTGTTTGTATTTTAGCTTCCCCTTCTGCCACCCTCTGCTAAACACAGAATGTTCAGTGTTTATAGATATTTAAACACGAAACAGATCTCTATATAATCTTTGTTAACTACATCCAACTTCAGCTGAATCCCACTTCTATAAATCTCTTCACAAATAACTGCATGAGGTACCTGTGTTCTTTCTCATGTTATGTGGGAGATCAAACTATGTGATTTTAATAATCCCTTCAGACATCATATCTGTGAAGTTATGCTCTCTCAAAAGGGGAGCTGCATTGGGAACATCCTGAACTTAAAATCAATCAAGTAGTCAAGCTCAAGTTCTCCAAGATTTTCAGATTTTTGATGTGAGTTGAATGAAATCTGTTGCTAATTGATTGGGGGTAGAGATTCTCAATGTCAGGAGCAGTATAAATATAAATATTTAGCATTGGATTTGGAGTATTAGCCAGGACCTGATACCATTCCATCTGTGTGTAAATGGCAAGACTGTACAGTCAAATAGCCTGGATTTGACACCCTTTGGGAAAGACAAAGTATGGAGCTGAGAGCTGTGAGCAAAACTTGATCCCACTGAAAGGTGCCAGTATCAGTGAGTCCTTTGGTGACATTGGCAATTAATGAAACTTTTCAGCTTTCAACACAACTGTTCCTCCCTGGCCATTTTAACTTATGTGACACAGCTGGTAGCTGTGGTGTCTGGGACTTTGGAATGCTATAAAGTTTGCCTCCTGAAAAGAAATTATACTGGATCTAAATCCAAGTCACATGAGAAGCTCCTGAAAATGTAGCTAAAATTTATTGAGGTACTTAGGAATAGAAAGCATTTTGAGATGGGCCTTGCCTACTTGGTAGGCAAATTGCTGTGTCATGGGAGAGATAATCCTTTCCTTTCAACATGTGCAAATTTGTAATGTATTAAAATAAGGAGACTATTAGTGTTTAAATTTAATTTTTTTAATTAAAAAAAAATCTTTTGAAAAACAAATTAAATGAGGTTTTTGATTTTTCCCAGTAAGTTTGTGCTTGATTTGTCTCCTGATCCCCCCCTTGACTGTGATGGGCCATTATCCACTGCAAAGTCCTTGGCTGAGCTTGTGGAGAGCAGAGTGGCCAGGAGCCAGAGATCTTCCCAGGAATGTGCCCAGGCTTTGAACAACCAACAGCCCTGATTCCATGCTGGGCCTGTGTGAGCTGGCATCTTGTCCCTGTGCTAATCTCGTGGCAGCATGAGAGGTGAAGTCAGTGCAATAAAATTTAGATAATTTACAGTAATGTCACGTGCCAGCGTCATAAAGCCCTGAATTAGAACAGAATGAAGAATGAAGGAGATGTAGAAGAGAAACTGTTTCATGGGAGTTGTTTCAAAAGTCAGGAAGAATTTAGTTTCAGAAACAAGAGTTTAGTTTTTCTCTCTGAAACTGAGAATGCATTTGATATTTGTGCAATTAAAAGAAAAATTTAAAAAGAAAAAAAAAAACAAAAGCCTATTACCTGGTTTCCTGTGGCTGTGGGGAATGTGAACCTGCCTGTTTTTTTCATCCTGTCTTATTTCTGTACCTGACAGCAAAGAAGCTCCAAACTTTCTAGTCTTAAAATTCAAAAACTGAAAGGAGAGCAAAAGAGAAACTTTCTGTCTAGTACTGATGTCTAGTCCTCAAGTACATGGCATGGTTAGTAGCATTTGTATCATGAAACTTCAGCTTGAGTAAAAGCTTGTGACAAGTTACTCCAGGATCATAAATTAGCTCCTATAGGCTCTGACCTTGTGCCAAGCCTATTTGATATAAAATAAGCCACTAAAGATCCTTTTACTGCTAGAAAAGAAAGTTCAGTGTCCTGCCTAGTGTCCTTCACCTATGTAGGGAACTGGTGCAGTGTGCTTTGTAAAACAGAAAAATACCATTTCTGGTTATTAACTGAGTGGTTCCTGCAGGACTGTAAAAAACTTGTGTCCCTCAACCCCTCCTTCTTTCTGAGCAGTGTTGCTGCACTAAAGAATGTTGTTTGTTACCTCTTGCCTTTACCAGGTGGGGGAAAAGTTGTTTTGTAATCATGAGAAAGAACTGAGTTGTGCAGCAGCCACTGGGGATTAATGAAGCATCCAACTCCTGTAAGTGGACACTGTTCCTTTGGAAATGTAAATGGATGGTGGTGCTCTGAAAAGCCCATATGAAACTGGCACTCTTCTGGAAGCCTGGAGCTGTACTTGCTGGCATTTGTGCTCTAAAATGACTATTAGAGTTGGTCCCAAAGAATTCATTAACTGGGACCAAGGAGAAGAGATGGACAATTGGTAGAAATGGGAGGTGAGACATGGAGAGGCTGAGGTGAAGCTTGTACTGTAGCTGAGATTGAGCCCTGGTAGTTTTTAGTGTTGCATTTCAGATCCACTCTCATTCCTGGGCAGGAGGCAGTGTGGTAGAGCCAAGAAAAAGACATCCTTTTTATTTCTTCCCTTTGCTTTTGCTATTTTTTCCTTCTATTTATTTTATTGTTCCCAGGCTGTGCAAGTGAAAGTCCCTGGCAGGGTATTGACCATACCTAAGGGCAAAAGAAGGTCAGGAAGAGTCTGCTTTGCATTTTAATTCCCACTAACCATTTGTTCCACAGGAGAAACCATTCCCATGTTAATGTACCACAGGGAAGCATTGTTACTTTCAGTTATTCACTTCCCAGTGGATGTGTACCTTCCTGGCCAGCTTTCCAGTTAGATTGTTTATCTTCCATACCATGCAAACCAGTGATAGCTGACATGGAATCACTGATAGGGTTTCTGTGAGCCTTGGGTAGGGTGTGAATGATGTCAGCCCAAATTTACCTTTCAGCAGATAAAGGTTGGGTTTGTGTTTCCTGTGCTTTTCAGCATTCTTTAGGAGCTGTAGAAATTTAGAGAGGAGCCTGTATTAATGTATCCATTTTAAGGAGACACTACTTGACACTGCAGAGATGCTCTAAGTCTTCCCTCGGGTTTGGATGTTTGAGGAACATTACTGCAGCATCAGTGGTGCCTCAAGATTTTAGCTTTTGTATTTTTCACATCCTGTACTGCATTAATGTATAACTCTGAACTCCATATAGAGTGTTAATAAGCTCTCTTCGCATTTTGGTGAGACAAAACAATCCTTCCAGGCCTGAGAACCAAGGACACTCTACTGCCTCAGGCCTGTATAAACAAAAGTGATCTGGGGGGGAGCAAACTGGGGAAATGTGACTTCATTACCTGAAGCTGTAATTGGAGAATTAACCCCTGATATGCAAATAGACCAAACTTACATCTGCCAAAAAACTCATGACTGTTGTCCATCTTGGGTGTAGCCTCTGCAAGGCTTTTGCACTGCCCAAGGTGCATCTGTTGAAGGCCTTTAATAAATACCCACTTTATTCTCTAACTCTGTCTAGCCTCTCTTCTAGGTAGCCACTCCAAGACATCATCAGCAATTCTTTTTACTGCTGGGTAAAGCCAGTGTGAGGCAGCTTTATTTTAAGCTTCTGTAGTGGAGTAGGAGTTGATTTAGACTTAAACTCAAGACTAAAACTCCAGCTGGTCTTTTTCAGTAGGCTTCTTTAACATCATCTGGGGATTTCGGGAAAGGGATAGACAGGAATTTCCCTGTCTCTGTTTTGCAGCCAAGTTTTAGGCTTTCTGTTTGTTCTTTAAATGCTATAATAGATGATGTGCAGGAAGCCCAAGATACGTGTCACTGAACTTTTATTTCTTTTAAAGGCATTATCAGTTTCAAATATGGCTTTTTCAATAGCAATGTTCTTTTCCAGAGGGGAGAATGTAATAGAAAGTACTAAGTAAGAGAGCAGATTTAATGCTGCTCAGAGCTTCCCCTGTTTAATACCTTCCCTTAATTGAAGATCATGTATTTAAAACTAGGCATTTAAATGCAAGTCCTGCTGCCCAGACTGCCCTTAATACAAGAATTGTGTTTATCCAAAGACAGACTGAAGGGTGTGAGTGAAATCTGTGGCAAGGGCCCCTGTCAATGATACCCTTAAGTGATCAGGAGAAAGCCCCACTAATTTGTAGGTTTTAGACTCCAACAGACCCCATTTCTGTTGTGAAGCTGTAACAAGCATCTCTAATCTTTGACCCCTTTTCTGTTGTGAAGCTGTAACAAGCATCTCTAATCTTTTCCCATCGGTGTTTGCATTGTATTTAAGTACTAGAGGATTAAGTAAATCGTGTGCCCAGGGAGTTCAGTATTAGTGTTCTGGTGATTTCTGCAGTACTGTATCTCACCAGCAGAGCCTCCAGCATCCAAGGATCCTGCATCCAAGGGAATGCTGCTGTGTTTGGCAGTCAGGAGAAGCCAGAGAGCTCAGTGAGTCTGGGGCAGTAATAGGTCACAGGTTATTGTCCTCAGCACTTGCTTGTGGATAAGTGGGATGACAGCAGTGCTGGCTGGGATGGACAGGCTGGCTCTTGTGGTTTCTCTGGGATGAGTTTTGTGGAGAAAATAGTGTTTCCCAACATTTGCTGCTGAGTACTTCCCCCTGTGAGGGAGAAGTTGCTGTTGCTGTGTCACCACAACCCCTGGTGACAGAGCTGCCTGCAGAGTGTTTGCACTGAAGGGCAGAGCTGTGATGTCCAGGGAAAGCTGAGCAGCTCCCAGGAGAGCCCAGAGCCACGAGGCAAGGAGCAGGGGTGCTCCCCAACATCAGTGTTTGACCTCAGCAGTGAGTCCAGAGAAAACCCTTACACCCAGGCAGTCCAAGGTGGGTATTTTCACCCTCAACCAGAACAGGACACAAAAACATTTCAACTTGCTCTGTTTCAGAGTCCAGAAAGGAAGAGCCAGGTTGAAGCAGGAGCATTGGAGACAGGAGGCCAGGAGCTGGTGTGTCCCTGCAGCCGTTGCTTCTTGTGTTTGTTCTGCAGGGTGGAGTTCTGTAACTTTACTGCTGCATTGAAGGGTATTTAGCAATATGTAACAAAGTTGGCTTGGTCAGGTATTGAACCTTTGTGTCATATTCTGACTCAAAATGAGTTTTTTAGGGTTGGAGTGGTTGTTGGAATACACACTATCAATGTGGTGATTTATAAAGCTGTAAAGTAGAATTTCCAGCTCCATGAAGACAGATTCTGCTTGATAAAAAATGCAACTTGAAGACTCACTGATTTAAAAGTAATGATAATTCATTGTAGAGTCCCTGCCACATGAAACATATCATCATACATGGTTTAACCCCAGCCAGTAGCTGCTCACTAATCCCTTCCATTTCCCTGCTGGAGAAGACTTGGAATAAAGGTAAATCCCATGGGTTGAGAAAAGAACAATTTAATAATTGAAATAAAATATAATTATAATAACATAATTGTATTGCAAAGAGAGACAACAAAAAAGAGAGAGACAAAGCAATATATCAGCTACTAGGTAGAAAATAATTAAAAGTGTATTTTAAAAAAGAAATACTTAAGAACTCTATCCCAAGACGCACAGCAACATTAGTCCAGTCTGGTCTCAGGGAGAGCAAATTATTTGTATAGAATTCAACTACTTAAGTGTTCTAGGCACTGTGTCTTCTAACAGGGACCCCTCTCCTATTCAGCATGGGAACAGTCTACTCTCAGAGCAGAAGCAGATCCTTACAGAAACAGATCTTTTCCAGGAAAGCTTATTTATCTGATCCAGAATGGAATTGGACCTGGAAAAACATCACCAAGAAGCCAATGGTCAGTCCTGTTGCCTTGGCCATGTGTCTCTCCTTCAGCCCACGTCCCCTGCTCCCAGGTGCTGTGGAAGCAGTGGGTTCTTGTTGGCCATCACGTGGGTGCTGCCTCCTGTAGTTTCACACAGTTTTGGAAAGGTTCCACTTTTACTCTCAAGGGTAATTCTACTGAATCTCAAAATCTTACCCTTTTTTTTTTTTTTTTTTTTTTTTTTTTTTAAGGACAGAATTTTTGTTTTTTGGCCAGCTGCATTTTTATATTCTGAAGTGCAAACCCTTAGCCTTGTTTAAATAAGAGTAAATGCAAACCTTCCAATGGCTTGGCAGCCCTTCAGTCTGTGTCTTGGATACAATAGACAGCTTGTGTTCAGTTCATAAGTTAATGGACATCTGGGGCTGTTTCTAGGTTGCTGTCAGACAGAAAGCTATTTGTGGACGTTTTGCTCTTATAGGAAAGGTTTAAATTAAAAAGGAGGGGTGGGGTTCCTCCAATATCTTTTCCCTTAAACAGAATCGTTTTACTCTGTGCTTCAGTTTTTGCTATTCTTTGCTTTCCTTTTCCAGGAAATTTTCCAGTAAGCAAAAGGAACACAATTGCAAACATGCTCAAGATGTTGCTAAACCACATGTAATTTAAAGAGGAAATTAGTATTTTGTTGAATAAATGAGAGTAGATAAGCTCCTACTTGGAAACCAAAGAGCTCCAAACTTCTACAGGGCATCTCCTCCCCCAGGCAGGGTAGCTGCTAAAGGAGCTTATTATGTTAAGAGATGCTGAAATGTTTTGATGCTGAGCCAAAAAATGGGTGCTCTTTAAATGTTATCATCCATTCTGGTGCCATAGACCTGCTCACTGGAGGAGAACACAGAAATAGTTTGAATGTGGGGCTGGAGTTTTGTTTGGTTTTGTTTTGATCTTGTGTTTGAATTGCTGTGTAATTGCCCCTGTGTTGCTGGTTTGTGGCTGAAGGTTGCCCGAGGTCTGAACAAACCTGTTGAGGTAATTGGGGCTGGTTTTTATTCTGCTGGCCCATGCTGGGTGCCTGAGTGCCTCCAAAAAAAAAAAAAAAAAAAAAGCCATTTCTTGGCTGGAAAGGCAGCAGCTGCTCAAAGGGCACAGTTCAGATGTGGAGCTGATGGATTTGAGCCAACTTTCACTACTGCCAAAGCTGAAGCACTGAATGACAAATGTGTCACAGTTCAGCCAAACTGTCCTGCACCCAGCCAAGGCTGTGTAGTCTCATTACACTTAACAAGTTTGTTCGGGTGTTGTGGACCAGTTCAGAGATGCACATGGCTTCTGCCAGATCTTCAATGAAATGGAAAGATTCCCTGCAGATTGTGGCTCTTCAGTTCTCCTAAAATCAACCAGTGCTTTCAGCATTCAATCTCTTTTGTGTTGGTAAACAAGAGAAGGACTGGAAACACTTTGAGGAATTGATTTTCAGAGCAGTCTGTCACAAGGGATGAGAAGTGGCTCAGGGAAACTGAAACACTTTTGCAGAGAGCTCACACACAAAAATAATTAAGAAAATTATTGTAGTGCAGAGATAAGGTACATTTGAACCAGGGATATCTTATTTTATCTAATCAAATCTTGTTAATGACAGTGCAACAAAGTAATTTTACATTCCCTGCAACGTAAAGGTATTTTTCTGGCACATGTAAGATGACACATCAGATGGCAAAATCCAAGTTGTGAATTTCAAAGAGGTTTGGTTAAAACCAAGTTCCCCTTCATCATACTGAAAGTTCTATTTTAGTCTGAACTTCTGTAATTGTGTTTGTATGCAGTGCACTCAAATCTGTAGGTACCTGTGCATATGTGGCTTATGGTGTCCAGGATCACAGCTGCAAAGCATTACTTGAAATGTTTCCAAAAAAAAACCTGATTCCTACCTGCATGTTCAGTACGTTCTTTTTGCCTTTGTTTAGAATAGGGAAGTAATTAAAGTTGGAAGCATATGAGTAAGAAGAACAAAGTGTTAGTCATAAATGGAGGGGATTTTCCCAGGTCAGCATAAGGTTGGTCTAAATCTGATCATTTTGTCTAGTGCTGGACATTCTTGCTGGATGAGTTCTCAAGTGGAGGATTTTTCCTCAAGAGCTTTGTTTAGCAGAGGCACTCCAGGTTGGGAATGGCTGAGGAGCATGGTGTTATCAGCACCTGTGACTAAGCCTCAGCAAAGATAGAAATGAAAGGGGATTGCCTGCTACAAAATGTATGTCCACCTCTGAAATACAGTAGGGCAGAAATCCTTCTCTTTTAGGTTTTGCCATATTTATAGCTGCACTTAGCCCTTTCACTAGAGCAGATTAACCACAAGTGCTTGGGGTAAGTATTTTGGCAAAGCTCTTATGTATGCCATGTGCTAACTCCATCAAAACCTGAATACCTCATCCAAGCAGATATTCCAGTTGGCAGCACTTCTGCCTCTCTGTTAATAAACGTGTCCTGTCCTTCTTCCAGGATTCAAACCTCACAGTGCACACGGATAACCCAGACCTGACACCATGCTTCCAGAACACTATCCTGGCGTGGATCCCCAGCATTTACCTGTGGAGTGCTTTGCCCTTTTACCTCCTCTACCTGAAGCGCAACAATCGGGGTTACATCGTGCTGTCCGTGCTGAGCAGGTTCAAGATGGTGAGAGCTCTTTGCAGTGTCTCACGTGCCATGTACACTTCATTTTTATTAGTTCAGCATCCAAAGAAGTGCTGCAGTAGGGTTTCAACTGAATTCCCTCTGGTTTATCATACTGGAGAGCTTGCTCATAGGAGCAAACAGTGTACATGCAGATCCCTGAGGAATCCATCCTAGGAGCCCACCTTTCTGGGTGGAGGGAAGAACTGATTGCTCTGCTTGAGCAATCCCCCTTTGTGAGCCAAAACTGTGCTGCTTCTCCCTTAATTAATGTATAAACCCCTGAAAGCTGCAAAACAAAGATGTTAAGGTAGGTCTAGTGGGAATTGTATCTCTTTGTGAAAGTAAGCATGAGAAGGGATTTTCCAGCCACTCTCCCCATGCAATAGCAATGTGATTTCATCTGTGCTTAAAATGTTCCTGATGTCAGCAGCCCCTCAGGTCTGTGAGTGGCTGGGTTTAAGAAAAGTAAGAAAGTCGCTTTCCATAGGCCATTAAATAACTTGGGTTATTCCTTCAGAAAAATACCAGGCTTCTGCTTCAGGGCATGTCTACCTTTACTCTGGATGCTGCCTGTGTTTCCAATCAAAACTAAATAGGGGAGGAAATCCAGGCAAATACATTAATCATTCTACTGGTTGTGATTGCAAATCCCTCAGAAAACAGTTGAGATCTTTGAGTGCAGTGGGACAATTCATCAGACTACAGCTGATCAGTGCTATGATTGTGTTTACACAGCCTTGTTTGGCTGGGAATCTGTGAATCAGAATGGATTTTTTAGCTCTCTGACTGTCCCTGGAGAGGAGTTTACCAATTGCTGTTTCTGTTTGCCTCCTCTCAGCTGTTTGGTGTCCTGCTGTGGTGCGTGAGCTGGGCAGATCTCTTCTACTCCTTCCACGAGCTCCTGCAAAACAGAACCCCTCCACCAGTTTATTTTATAACTCCACTGGTCGTTGGCATCACTGTGGTTTGTAGCTGTTTCTGTTCACTATTACCAGTGACTTTTTCTTTGTATATAACTTTTTCTTAGACAGATGAAGGATGAAGAGCCCCTTTGCCTTCATTGCCTTGTCTGGATCTCTTCTAACTGAATTATTAGTATTTGTATCACTGAAGCAAATTTTGGTACCAAAAAGGCAGGAGTTACAAATCTCTCTCTCAAGTAGATTCAGCTTTGTAAATGAAAATATTTATAATGGAGAGATTGTTCTGCCTTCCAGCCTTCTTTCACCTATTTCCCCAGGCTTGTGATCCTGGTTTGGAGATAATTTGAATAGGACTTTGCCTAAATAGACAGATACAATAGAACATGGTTTGTGCATTGTTCAGGATAGTATTGGACTTTGTAAAGCTGTGTCTGTTAGCTGGTGGTTGTTTCTCCATTAAACAAAACAGGTTGGTTTTGGCTGGGCTGACAAACAGGTTTGTGGCTGTTGTATGAAAAATAAAGCAGTAAAATTTGCCCATTTAATTTTTTAGTTCCCTTGGTTAATTTTTTTTAATCTCATTTTCTAGACAAGTCATGTTGGTCCATCTGGATTGGAGAAATGGCAGCTCATACATTTGTTTAAAACGTTTGTAGCTAATATTTAATTGTTCCCAGCCCTATTTGCAAAGCTTTAAAAATGGAATTCTGAAGCTGAGGCTTTGAAAACACCAAAACAAATTATTTTGCAGTTATTTGCTGCTCTCCTTAGCTGATGGAGGTTTTGCTTTTGACTTGTGTGAAGTTGTGATGGGGCACATTTCAGAGAGGTCCTGCTGTTCTGTTGTCCATCAGTCAATGATGGCTCTAAGAGCTGCCAACTGAGAGTGCAGAGAGGGAGCACTGGGATGGGGTTGTGTTCATGTGTTCCTGTGCTTACTTTTACAGCTCTTAGCCACACTGCTTATCCAGTATGAAAGGCTGAGAGGAGTGCAGTCCTCTGGAGTGCTCATTATCTTCTGGTTTTTGTCTGTGCTTTGTGCCGTGGGGCCCCTCCGGTCAAAGATCATGACTACAGCAGCACAGGTAACAAGCCATCCTTGTTAGCACTGGGAGAAGAGGAGATGTAGCATCCACATCTGTGTGAAAAGAATGAATCACCCGAGTCTGGAGTCAGATCTGAGCCCAGGTTTTGCCAGAGAGAGAGAGGAGTGTGGTTCTGTTGTCTTGACTGAGATGTGTGTAACTAGGAGGGAGCTGGATGTCTCAGGCAATGTCAAAAAGCAGATTTTGCTTAGCCCAGGGCTATACTGGTAACCTGATAGACATAAGAGAGAGAGACACCAACACTGTGTACATGTGAACAGACTCCTGCCTTTTTTAATCTCTTTCCTTTTTGCAGCCTTTTGCTTAAATGGGGGTGGGTAGTAATCAGAGAGGACACATTTTAATATGTAAAGTTCCATTTTTACTTAGGCAGTTTGGCCACATTAGGCAGCTCCGTGGGCTTCCTTGTGTCAGTGTTTGAAGTGCTGAGGACAGCATTTTGACTCCACTGGGGCTGGAAATAAAGAGAAAGTTGGAGGGAGAGGAAAGAAACCTGGGCTGTTAGGATGCCTGTTTGAAAACACAGCAGGTTCTCCCACAGTAAGAAACTCATTGAGTTTTTCACAGAAGCAAATTTCACTAAGTAGGGCAAGGCAGATTGCTCCAGTGATTAGATCATCAAAGCCTGGGAGAGAAAAAGAGCGCTTGGAAAACATTAGGATTATTGCTTCTCCTCAGTGAAACCAGTGTTGATTCTGTTTGGTGATTCCTTTTTTTTATTCTTGCTTCTTTGTAATATTAGCAGCATTATCCTGTTAACAAGGATTTTCCTCTAGCAGCCTGTTGTAAATATTCCAGCAGAGAATGAGCTAACCCTTAACTGAGAGTCTGGGCAGAACTTTGTTAGAAAATATCTGCAGTGTGGTGAGACCATTTCAAACACCACTTAGTGGCAGCTTTAATAAGTGGAAATGTTGGACTATCACTGTTTGAATCTGTAATCATCTTGAAATTGTGGGTGCAGGGCCTTAGAACAAGTCTGGGTAACATTTCTCCTCCAGTGACTGCCCAGAACCAAATATTCCTTCTCTTGCACTTAGGGTTTAAACCTTTTTAGTAAACAATGAGAACGTTCAGAATGAGAACGTTCAGAACAGCATTAGAGCATGAAAGAGCTGTACAAAGGACATATCCTCACAGCAAGGAGCTTTAGGTAAACTGCAGACTCATGATTAGGAAAGGGAATATCTTTAGATGGAACCCTTGTTATGCAATGCAGTGGTTTTTCTGCAGCTTCTTCTGAAAGTATTTAACACTCACTTTCTTGTCAGTGACAAGATGTTAAAGTAAAAGGATGTTCTCTGATCTGGGTTGACAGCTCCTATGCTTAAGACAGGATTGTGCAAGAACCCCCAGAGGTAATTTAAAAGGATGTTATGTAGACCTGATTCCAGAGGGTGTCTGCATGCAGTGAAGATGTATAAGCACTTTGAACTTGATATGATTTAATGAAAAGCTTGGAGATAAGCATGTTCATAGGCACTTGTCGAGAATACTTTTGTGAGATAATTCCTGCTAGGAGCTGCTTTGCAGTATTCAACTGTAGAGGAAGAAAAGAATTGCCAAAAGAAGCAGTGAAAAAGGAGAGCAAAAGTATGGGGAGCTTGGAAGTACAATAAAACAATCATTTACAGTGTTTCTTTTCCCTCTAGGGCCATGTAAATGAAAGGTTCAGGTTTACCACATTTTACATCTACTTTGCTTTGATAATCATTGAGTTGATACTTTCATGCTTTAAAGAGAAGCCTCCATTTTTTTCCCCTGTTAATACAGATGCTGTAAGTATTTTTCACTTTGCTTTATTTGGGTTTTACAGACTGTATGGTGTTTTGAGAGTTACAGTGAGAGTACTTGTCATTGAAAGCAGCTTTGGATTTTCATAGAGATGGCAGTACTGAGTGACCCTCTTACAAAACACTGGGTATGGAGATTAATATTGAGGTTTGGAGTCTTTTTCCATTATCTGTGCCATCATAAATGGCTTGAAGCTGTGTAGTGAAAGAGCTCTCCTGCTTGCTGCTTCACAGCAGTGTAAATTATATTTATGAGCATTGAAGTGTAATAATAATTGTTTCAAGAGGGTTTTTTGAGGATGTGGTCCTCCACTTGCTTAACATTCATCTCAAATTAGTGAAGGTCTATGAGGTTTGTCTTAATAAATGAGTTCTATATGTGTTGAGAACAGACGTGGAGAAACATTAATAACAGAAGATATTAGTTGTGTCACAGGTTAAATTTCATCTCCAGTTCAAAAATAGTCTCTATAATTGGATTTATGCTTGAACCAAGCTGAGAGAGAAGTTGAGCTTATGTCCTAAAATGAACATCACAGAAACTGTAGAATGACATTTCACTTTATAGGTGTGATTTAAAGGCAGTATATGAAGCAATTTTTAGGTGTAAAAGGAGTTCAGTGTGACATGGGAAATTAAAGAAATCAATTTTATGTCTCATTAGGAGAGGTGCATACATGTAATATACCATATAATGTGCCAAAAGTTATCAAAATAGACTGTTGTTGTATTAAAGTAATGGTAAATGTCTTTATTTATTTATTTTCATTTTTCCCCCATAAATTCATTATAGAATCCATGTCCAGAGTTAAATTCAGGCTTCCTGTCAAGACTGACATTTTGGTGGTTTACAAGGTGAGTTTTCTCCCAAAACCTGCTTGTGATCTGTGTGGCACAGAGTGAGCAGTACAGAGATTTTCCTTCTGTGAATTGTTGATGTTGGATGCTCTTTCATCCACAGTGGTGTCAGCACTTTGAGCATTGCCTTTTTAGAAACACAGAGCCCAAACTTTTTCTCTCCAAACTATGGCAGCAACAGTGCCATGACAAATAGGATGTGCAGCCTGGCTGTGCTCAGTGCATGCTGGAATATAAACCAAGATGTAGCTCTGTGCTCCACAAGATAAATTGTGGCAGCCTTTCACCCAGCTGAGGGTGCATTTTGTTTCCTGTTGAGGTTCATGGGTGAATGCTTTTTTATAAGGACATTTTCTGTGCAAAAGGGAAGGTAAACTGGGTTACGTGTATAAGTGATTTCCACCAACTGAGGCTGCAGACAAAAGGTATGTGCATCAAAGATGCAAATTTGAGATTGGGCCTGCTACTCTGTGATAAAGAAGTGGAACAGCTGTCAAAGGTCATGTTAAGACCCAGTTTTCCCACAATGGTTGAGATCTTCATTCTTCCACCCATGTAAATTTATTGTCCTGGTAACAGCCCTGTAAAGTTTCTTTTGGTGAGAGGATGAGAACTTTCTAAACTTCCAGGATGTTCAGCTTCCCCAGTGAGATTCTTGGCAGCTAGGATGTTTGTGTCCCTTGACAAAATTCCCCTTACAGTTGAGGAACTGTAGTTTTCAGAAAAATCTCATTTTCCTTTAACTCCAGTGAGCTCCACTTTTGCATTTTGTTCACCTCTGACAGTTATTCCAGATAGACTATTATTTTCACTTCTGAAGCTTCACTTTTTCCACTTAACACCACAATTTCATCCAAATGCTTCTGGTAGTTGGTTTTTATTCTCCCTTTTTTTTCTGAAGTGGTGTTTTCAATAAAATACGTGTAATTAGAAATACATCATGTCCTTTCCTTAATTGCAAACATCAATAAAAGGAACAAAGGGTGATAATTATTCTCCCATCTCCCTTCCTGTGGAGTACCTTCTTCCTTTTGTTAGCTTAATAGTCCTAGAGTTACTGGCAAAGCTTTAAGTACTGTTTTCCAAACTGAATTGGACTGTTTCTCTCCATGTGCAGCATGGCAATTCATGGGTACAAAAGGCCTCTCGAAGACAAAGATTTGTGGTCACTGAACAAAGATGACACTTCAAAAACGATCGTGCAACAACTGAGTAAAGAGTGGGACAGAGAAAAAGCAGAGTGCAAACAGTAAGTACACGAACAAGTTTGCAAACTTGAGAGATTTATCTGAGTCCTTTCAACACTCATGAGTTGCTCATCCACGAAAATGAGCCAACTAAAAATGCACCCACCACTTCAACCTCTCTGTTCTTCACTCATTAACAGGCAAACTTTCTTATTTTAAGATGTCTAGGCAGAGGCAAGCAGGAAGCCTGTGGGGCTTTGTGTGCCATCAACACGCTTTTTAGGTGCTAAAAATCTCTGTGGGCAGGTGGTGCCACTTCCCATGTGGGGAAGGGCTGGAGATGTGTGAGGTGAGGAGAAGCTGTTGAGTTGGTTGGACTGTAGAAAGTTAACAACTTTTCACCACTGAGCTGGTAGTTCTCTTAACTGCATAATTGCATCCCTCCCAGGCATGTTGGAGCACAGTTTCTGGGCACATGAACCAAAAGGAATTTCTCATCATCTCCATCATGAGTTTTTTTTGGCCTGGCATTGTTTTTAGCCTTAAGGCTCTCAGCAGTGAGAAGGTCTTCATTTCCCAGTAGTAAAGAGAAGAAACCCAAAACATGTGAAAGGCAGGAGGGGAAGAGACATCCCACCTCATTGCTGAGAGCCTGCTGCTGCTGCCTAGAAAACTAGCAGCAAAATTGTCCTAGTCTCTGATGGAAATGGGATGAGGGTCAGAACTTGCATACCCCTGCTTGAGAGCATTTCCTTCTTATTGCATGTTCTGTCCTACTCTAATCTTTAAAAATTATCTATTGTGCAACTCTATTTCCTTCTCCCACTGTTTGGTGTCCAAAATGTTTCCAGGCAAATAGATGTGATAATAGTGTGTTTCAAATGAAAAATGTCAATAAGGAGGAAGCCTGTGCTTCCATTTCCTTTCATTGTGGAGATTTCATCTCCACGTGGAGGCTTTCCTCTGTTCTCTTTTGTGCATGTCCTTGCCAAATTGGAAAGACCCTATTAATTGATAATGCTAGGAGAGAATTGTAATTTTCTTGGCAAGGCTAAATATGATGTGGAGAGTTCCACTTTCCAGCTAAAATCTGAAATATTTCCAGCCCTAACACCAGCAGCTGTCCACTAGTGCTTTGGGTGGATGTGTTATAGTTTTACTTCAGGGTTCATTTTTATTTGGGTTTTTTTTTTTCCATTGTCTTAATGTCTCTATTTTTATGGTGTCAAATAATGTGCATTGTCTGGGTTCTGGTCTTTTTGCACAGACATAAATCTTACTCCCTCAGGCTGTTTTACAGTAAGACCATTGCAGTCATGCAGGAGTGCATGGGGTCCAAGAAAACTTTTACTAGGAAACCAGAAACAGTGCCTGGAGTTTTGTCAGGGGATTCATTGCGTTTTGGAAACTATTCATATAAACTGGGGCCAGTTGGCAATGAATTTAGCCATAAATTATGAGTCATATTTAGCTCAGGTAAAATTTTGTGGCAACTGTATTAATGATTTTAAGATGGGGAAAAGAGCAAAAACAAAGCAAATCACTGTACTTCAAATTGCTGGGTTTCATGGAAATCTAAAAGCTCTGCTTACTCTTCAGTTATAAGTAGATATTCTTTATTACGTCCTGTCAAAAAACATTAGTGGTAGTTGCTTGTGAGACATTGTAAATACTTTTCTTTTTAATTCTCATTAAATCTGCTCTGAGCAAGCTTTTATGACATTAAACATGCTGTGTCAATTTGTACACATGTTGAAAGTGTGATGAAAAGTATTTGTAGTCTACATAGTGGTAACTTATTTTTAAAATCTTAAATCAGTTGCAGCTCTGACATAGCTGAAGCTTTAAACTTGTTTTGTGGTAATGAATATCACATTTCTGTTGTTCCCAAACCTTTTTTGCTTCACAGCTGTCTTGTGAGTTACTGTTAAATAATCACTAAAAATTAATTTGATTCTAGTGAGTTACAGGAGAGACCAGCATAGATTTAAAATGTTGATAGAGATAACACACACAAAGAGTATTTTTCCTTTCTCTTGCTCTCTTTGCTTCTACTCACTTTACTGATAAATGCAGTTTCTTCTCAGAAAGTTAGGGATGTGCTGAGTGGAGAAGAGAGAGCTGGAATGCATTTTCCCTCATTTTTAATTAGCTTCTCATTTTAGAGACTGTCCTTACGAAGATATGTTGAAGATGCAAGGCCTTTTCAGCACCAGTGAGAAACTGTGTGTTTTCCCATGAGATAAATCATTACCTATTATCTACCCTGCTATAAATGATGGCAACCAGACACATGCTTTTTGCTTTGATAAAAAGCTGGGTGTGAGCAGTCCCACACACTGCTGAAAACCTGACCTCACCTAACTGCAGGTAGTAAACACTAAAGCGAATTTTCTCCCTTTGTGACTCTTGGCTGCAAGGGAACCATTGCTTTGCTGTTAGCTCAGTGTAATAAACATTTTTAATAGCACAAAGTCAGGGGCAAGTAGTCTTGTTTCTTCAAATCCTTCAGTGAGTTTAACAGTCTGGTTGCTCTGGTTATGAGCAAAACAAGGCTTTGCTCATAAACTCTCCAGGTTTGTACTGGAAGACAAAGACAACACTGTTTGTTCTTGTCTGGGGGGAAAAGAATAAATTGTCTGATTTAAATTCTCCCCCTGCCCTCAAGCTTTATTGCAAAGACTTTGGGATTTGCAAATGGCTTTTCCTGAAAGGATGTGGACAAGTTTATACATGTGGACTGTTAGCCACAGTGATCATAGTGAATGCTCTCAGGCTGTTGAATTATTTGACTCTGCAGCTAGCCAGCTCCAAAAATCTGCACAGTCTTTATGAAAAATCATAAATTCAGCCTTGGTAGTACTTACAAGTTATTTTTCAAATGCCTTCTGGTAAACATTCACTGTTTCTAGGGTGTCTTTTCCATCTGTTTTTTCTTGTAAAGCTTATGTGCCCCAGATTAATTTCCTTCTCCCTGTTCCACCTGGACTTAACTTTCCTGTCTGACATTCAGGAAATTTTTCTCTAGTCCCATAGCCCCCAGGAAAGAGCAGAAATTTGATACTTTCTGGTAGAAAAGTTGCCAGGCTGATGTTTGAGAGCAATTCATGGAGGAAATAACTTCCAGAGCCTACCCTTTGTTGATGGGCAGCAGAAGTCAGGCACCAAAACCCCAAAGGGGCTTCTACAAAACATACCTGGAGCCCTGGGGAGCAGTTTGGGCATGTTGGGCCCATTTTTCATCAGTCAGTCTAAAAGAGTATGTGGGAGAGTCACTTTTGTTAGTTTATTTGGCAGAGGGAGAGAGGCAAAAAGTATGAAAGGAATCCTAGAATCCTGGAATCATTCAGGTTGGAAAAACCCCCCACGATTATTGAGTCCAATGGTTAACAAAATGGTTGCAGACAAACAGGGTTTAAATGATTTAATTGTCAACTGAATAAAATTTAGATATGTAAACCCAAGGTTTCTGTCCTAGAAGAATCTGGACAGCTGTGGTCCAGATCTTGGGGATGGCCCAGCTTTGAAGGTGCTGTGGTTTGTATTCAATTTCAAGTTTCCAGGAGTGCAAAACTTTATATTTTGAGAGTGCTGTGCCTGCTGCAATTCCTGTCTCCCCAGGGGGATTCATTCTTCTTCTCTGGAAGCAGCTGTGTGATCTATAAGGGTAAATGTTTAGCTCAGCTACTGATTGAACAACAAACACAGGCTCAGGAGGGGTAGGTGAGGGTGCCTTGTGTGGGATGTCCATAGCACTTCTTTGAGGATTCCTGTACAAGAAGTTGGAAATCCAAAGTCAAGTCTGTCCTCTAAGGAAGTCCAGCCTTCATCTCCTCCTCCTTTGGGCCACATTCTCATCCCATGGTGGTTGATTTTCTGGCCTGTGGATTGCACCCCAGAAGTACTGCAGAAAAGAAGAAAAGAGAACAAGATTCAGTTGCACAAGAGTGGCTGATCCTGAGCAAACCTTGAAGTGTTGGAAGTTGTGCTGTTGGTCAACAGCAGAGCAGGGTGCAGGCTTTGGTGTGCTCCCACAGTGCTGTCCACACCAGGCAGGGCCATTCTTGTCAGGTTTCTCCTGTCACTTGTTTTGTTTCCCTAGGAAAGAGGATGTGTCATACATGAAGAAATCAAACCATGTGCTGAATCATGTTGGTGGCGGCCCAGAGGAAGTAGAAATCCTGATCAAAGACAAAAAGCACAACAGGAAACCTTCCTTTCTCAAGGCTTTGTTGAGGACCTTTGGGCCATATTTCTTAATTGGCTCCTTCTTCAAGCTGATACAAGACCTTCTCTCTTTCGTCAACCCTCGGCTGTTAAGGTTGGTTTGCTCTGTGAGTAGTTTCTGTGTGCAATCCCTGTGGAGGCTTTGGCACAGGGCATTTGGTTTTGAAATGCAGAGTTGGATTCCCTGACAGTGCCACATGTGTATGCTCCCTCACCTTCCCCCTGCAATGCCATGAGACATGAGCTCTTCATGCCATGAGACATGAGCTCTTGGTTGTGGACTGAGCTGTAAATTGGAGGAGCTTCACTGAAATGCCCCATTTGTAAATCTCCCATCACCAGTGGGCAGCTTTGATTTACAAATTACCTGTTACTCCGTGATTCAGTCCAAAGCAATTTCTCCCCATTTCTAAAGAATTAGCTGGGAAATCAAAGTGAAGCAGTGCTGGATCCAATGGACATCTGATATCCCCATGTGTGGGTGGTGGTCTCAGCTGTGGCATGACTGGATGTGCAGATGTGTGATGCTCCAGTATGGGGTGCTCTGGCCATGCTGCTGTCACCTGGGAAAGGTTTTGGACCATTTAGATGAATTCCTGTGCTCTTAGTTGTGTTCAGCAATGAGAATGTGAGAGGCATGGTTGCAGTGAATTTCCATGTGAAAGAAAATTACGGTTCTATTAAAAAAACAGAGAAGGAGGTCATGAGAGAAGTGGTCTACTGTCAAATTCTCTTTGTATGAGGAACACCTCTACCTCCCATCCCCATGGGGGTCAGTTGCTCAGCCTGATGCATAAAGGAATTATCACAATCTCCTAATTTTTTTTCTCTATTAGTATTGTTCTTAAAGTGAGGAATTCAACAGATAATTATTAACTAGAAAGAAAGCAATAGTGGGATTACCAGCATTTCTACCTAACAATTATTAATGGTAAAGCACATAGCCCTGTTAATGCATGAGAGAAGATGTAGGGAAAGGGACAAAAGAAGGCTCTGCTCCTATCTGAGTATCTCTTAAAATAACCTGTGTTATGAGATCATGTTGTGCTGTGGGTGGTTTGTGAAAGAAACCAGAAATTTGCTAAAGAGGGTCTGACCGAGTATGGTGACATTTAATAGCTGACAGTCTGTCTTCTCCCAGAGCCCCTGCTGAGGAGGAGGCTGCTGGATGTCTCCTGAGAACACATTAAGTGTTACCTATTCTGGGAATTTCTCAAATTTGCATGAACTCCTAAATATGTTTCAGTGATATCTCAAGGCGTGTTATGGTGAATTTCTTCTCAAGTCTAAATTCCTGCAGTCTGGGAAAATGCCCTTCTGATGGTAAGGGAAGATGAAAAAGCCATGGCTGTCTGGCAGACTGCATGTTTTGTTTTTCTAAAAAGATTGGTGAATCCCTGGAACTACCAGGAAGAGGTTTTCCTGAAGCTATTCCCTTTTGCAGCATGAATGAATGGAGCAGTGCAGAAATAAGATTTCTCTGGACTGGAAGAAGAAGGATGTAACAGCCTCATGCTTCTACTAAAAAGCTTTGGTTGCCTGATTTGTAGTTCCCAGGTCCATTTTTCTCCTGCTGATTGTTTGAAGCATAGAGCCAAATCTCTATTTCTCCTATACTTTGACAGTTCAGTAGGCTGAAATCACAAATGTGATTTTTGAGAGCACTGGACATTGCCTTGTGTCACTCTGCTTGTTTGCTGTGTCAGTGTGCAGCTCTGGCAATGAGAGCAGCTGGGAGGAGTAAGAAAAGGCTTATCAATAATAGATGCTATTGCCTAATGGTACCATTTTACCAAACAAAAGTAGGAGTGTGAAGGGCTCTTTATGCATCCATGCAGGAGGATGTCTTTTAATTTAGCTATTTTTTGTGGGAAAACACCCCAGGCAGAAGCACTCAGGCTGCTTGAAGAGGATTTGGGTAAGAAGCTGGTTTTGCCTGCTCTGCTGCACTCTCTTACTCTGTCCTATCATTCACCTCTTGCCCTGGGGGGCTGCCTAACACAGCTCAGACAGTGTGCTGTGTGTTTAAACCATGAATCTCGGGGGAAACCAAGAGTTTCCCTTCATATTTCATTTCCAGGCTCATTTACAAATGGACTTTCTCACTGGCAGAGCTGCAGGTTTTGCTGTTGGGTCTTTGCAATGTTGTTTGACTGAAATCATAGCTCAGCCTGTGTCCTGGAGAGCTGTTTGCTTTTTGTGGTTAGGGAGAGGATGTGGCAGGATGCTGTAGTTGGGAGAAGCTGTGTTATGTCCCATTAAATTTGCTGCATGGTTTTTAAATTTTTGTGTTTTTCTTCCTTTTCCTTCCCTACTCTGCTGACAACCAGTGTATTAATCGGCTTCATTAAGAACAAAGACGCCCCAGCCTGGTGGGGATTTCTGATTGCAGCCCTGATGTTTATCTGTGCTGTGCTGCAGACACTCATCCTTCACCAGCACTTCCAGTACTGCTTTGTTACTGGGATGAGGCTGAGGACTGGGATCACTGGGTTGATTTACCGAAAGGTAAGGCTGGAAGCATTTTGTGGGCTGGAACAGCCAGGCAAGTGTGCTCAGTTCTCACATATTTAGGGAAGGTCAGGCATGTTGGAGAGGAGCAGCCTCTTGGAATATAAAAGTTTGGAGGTTTGGTAAGTTTTTAGGAGTACCTCTTTCATACTTTACAGAATTTTCCAGTGATCAGTATTGTAATATGGATGTTCTGGTAGGTTACTAGACACACCAATACTGGTTCACTTTAAATGCTGAAAGAGGAGAGCCTTAGATTAGATGTAAGGAAGAAAATCCTCCCTGTGAAGGTGGTGAGGCCCTGGCACAGGGTGCCCAGAGAAGCTGGGACTGCCCCATCCCTGGAAGTGTCCAAGGCCAGGTTGGATGGGGCTTGGAGCAACCTGGGATAGTGGAAGGTGTCCCTGCCCATGGCAGAGGGGTTGGAACTTTAAAGTCCCCTCCCACCCAAACCATTCCACAGTTTGGAAGAGAGATACAGGAGAAGAGCATTTTTATGCTGTGAGTGGATTAGACCCAACAAGGTTTTCTGCAGAGTGCTACACTGCTTGAGTTGGAGATGCTCATAAGCAAAACCATTTCATGAGCTCTACTTCCTTGGAGATCAGGAATTGATGCAGGTGAATTATTTTGTTCTTATTGGAGAAGCACATTCTTAGACAGTGTCATGTTGCTGATAATTGGGGATTTGTTCTCTGTGTGTATCAAGACTGTGAATGCACTGAAGCTGTCTCCCTTGTCAGTCCTTAGCCATCACAAACTCAGCCAAGCGCTCATCTACTGTTGGAGAAATTGTCAACCTGATGTCAGTGGATGCCCAGCGTTTCATGGACCTGATGACTTTCCTGAACATGGTGTGGTCTGCACCACTCCAGATACTTCTAGCTTTGTATTTCCTCTGGGAGGTATAAACATTGTCACAATTTTAGTCACAATTCATCTAAATGATGAGCAGGCTCTTTAATTTTCTTTTTTCTTTTTTCTTTTTTTTTTTTTCATTTGTCAATTTGACCCTTCACTGTGTTTTTTACAAACTTTGTGTTCTGTCCTGTAGTAAAATATCTTTTGCTGCTGTGCACTCTCACTTAGTGTCTTAAGTATTTTGTTCAGCTGATAGGCCAGATGGGCATTTGAAACAGAATGTTTCCTTTGTCTTTCCCCTGTCCTTACTCCACTCTGATGGGCTGTCTTGGACTCTTGTTCTCAGTAGTTGATACAAATGAGAGCTTGAGGAAAGTGTTTTAGAGACCAAACCAAACAAAAACTTGGACATAGGAAATGTCACGTGTAGAGATTACATCCTACTACATAAAGAAGTTTTATGCAAGTCAATATAAAACAAATCTCACCTGGAATAACTATAACTTCTCATTTGCTGCAGTGACATTGTTTCAGGTTTATTCCAGATTCAGTTTAAGCACTGGCTTTCAGACTTTTTTCTGTGCAATTAATGTATTTTACTGCATAAAACCGTAGCACTAACTTAACCATATTGATTTCAACTCAAAAGCCATTAAATTGCAGCAGCTTTGAGTTTCTGTTCTGCTGGAAGCTGAGTTCTGGTGGCCAGCAGTTTGTAGGTGTGTTCTCACACTGAGGGTACTGGGTTAATTCCATAATTACAGTTACCTTGGTCAGAAAAAAATCAAGAGAAAAATTCCAATCACCAATACAACAACAAGAAGAATTGTTATTATTGTTATTATTATTATTGTTATGCAAAGTGTTTCCTGTTCTATTTTTCTGTCTCCTCTTCAGAGCTGCTGTGGAATCACAACCCTTCACTGGGATAAGTTCAACTTGTCAACACTGATTTCTCTTTCTATCACTTACTGTTGTCTTAGTGCTGACTATGGGGAAAACTTGGCTACAACAACTTACTCTTTCTTTTTAAAACAAGACTTTAGGGCCTTCTGTGCTGGCTGGAGTTGCTGTGATGGTCTTACTTATTCCATTTAACTCTGCAATAGCAATAAAAACCAGAGCATTCCAGGTAAGGTACCAGCAGAGGAGGTAATGTTATGAATTGGCAGCTGTGCTATGAGAAATTAAGACATCAGGGGTTGTTAATAAGATCCATTTGCAACAATTTACTTATGAGTAGGAATGTACTGATATATTTGATAACTGTATCATCTTAGATTCTTTTTCCATAGTTAATTGAATGCAATTTAAGGGAAAGGTATGTCATTGTGCCAGTGGCTTCTTCATACCCCTGGAGCAGCTTTGGAATTAGCAAGAGGTTTCTTTGTTTCCATATCCCTTCATCTGATATCTTCCTCTAGGAGTATCTAGGGAAAGGCAAATAAATGCTATTCTTTAAGCTGCAAATGAATGTTTTCAGAGGTGGCAGCTAAAACCTGACAGGTTGAGTTTTATGCTAAAAGCCAGTGTTGATGTTCACTGCTACTGAGCTGGGCCAAATTTCATTTATTACCTTAAGGTAAAATGATGCTTTATTCCTTTCTTTGTAATCTTAGTTCTCTCTAGTCAGGTAAAGCTGAAAAAATACCAATATAACAGTGCCCTCTGGCTTCGTGCTAGAAAAAAATCTAATAATTGGCTTGTGCTATGCAGCCTGTCAGACTGTTTGGAAGATTAAAAAATAAATGAAAAGTCAATCTGTTGGTGTAAAAACAGGTAAGAGTTGGATATAAATTATGACATTTAAGCACAGCCTTAGTAACAGAGTGATATTATTATATGCCTTAAAGAGACATACAGACTTTTTAGATCTCTTGGATGCTGACATGTTAGTAGTAACATTCCTTTTCTCCCTTGCCCATTATGAGGTGCTCTGAGCTGCATAACTTACTGTGCATATGTGTATGAATTTTGTCTATAAATTTGAGCAGGGATGTTTTTCTTTTAATAACTGAATGAAACACTGTCTTTTAATACATAAGGAAAACAACCCTAGGAGTAGCCACAATTTTCAAGGGATAAGAAATACAACTGTGCAAACAAGGAAGAAAAAAATTCTGAAGAAATCAAAGGAAATGGTAGGGAAGTATTTTTGTGAAGTGGCTGAACCTTTCTTTAAGATGGTTTAAAAATGTATCTCTTAAGAGTGAAAATTAGTTGAAAGCTTTTGTACTCTGCTTTCCAGGTGTTTCCTTTGATTTCTCCATGTCTTTGGAGGTAGACTTGGACTTGCACAATAAGCTGATAACAGTCTGGCTTTCTGTAATTACCTTTTGCATCCTCTTCAGAATTAGCCTGAGGGCCAGCACAGCTGTGAGACACATGTAGAAAACCACATGTAGAAAACTGTCCTGTGGTTCTGGCTGTGACTCTGTCTCCTGTGTCTCGCAATGCCCCAGGTGGAACAAATGCGATACAAGGACTCCCGCATTAAACTGATGAACGAGATCCTGGGGGGCATCAAGGTGCTGAAGCTCTATGCTTGGGAGCCATCCTTTTCAGAAAAGGTCATGGAGATACGGAGGAACGAGCTGAGAGTTCTGAAAAAATCTGCCTATCTCAACTCTTTGTCCACCTTTGCCTGGATCAGCGCACCCTTCCTGGTAAGTTAAATTTGAGTGGCTCTCTAAGATGTACAACTGCACCCTTGAAGGATAAGTCTCAGGCTTTCTGCTTGCTATTGTACATAGGAATAAAATGTAAAGTTTTTGGAGAAATTCTTCACATGCTTTGATACAGAATTCCCCGTTCTCGAGAGCCTTTTTGTTAATCGGTATTAAAGTATTTTGTGATAAAGCCTGCCAGTGAAAGCTGGGAATAGCTGTCACAGGAGAATTTCCAACCACTTCAAAGTACTTCCCATGACAAATTGAAACTAGAATTTGAAACCTCAGATCTGTGAATAGCAAAATAGCAAAAGAAACTTTAATTGAGTCAGTGAGGACAATGTCTGCCTTTAGCTCTCATTTCTACATTTGTGTTACAGTGCTCTGCTTGTTTTAGTGAGAGAGGGAGTTGTTAAATTATTCTACAACTCCAAAAAGAGATTGATTTAATGTGAAAACTAAAGCCCAAATGATTATGTTACCAACTCTGAAATGCTTTTTCCTCAATTTTGTCTTTTCCTCTATTTTCCACTTCACTGGACTGTGATCCCTTTTGCAGAATGGGTTTTGGTGAATAAAACCATTCAGATAAGTCCGTGGTCAAAACTATTCCCAGCCAGCTTTTCTCGAGATCTAAGGCCCAGCCCTGCAGGAATGATCTGAAAAGCCTGGAGGTTCTGCCCCTTTCACAGCTCCTTAAAGTCACTGCACTTCCTTCAGTGCCCATTCCTGTTCCTGCCTCCCTGGGGGTTTGCTGCACAGGATGCCCTTCCACAGTGCATGGCCCCTGTCTACTGCAAGCCAACAAATAACTTGGATTTCACTTCCTTCTCTATTGATTGGTGAATCTCATTTGCTTAGCCTGCAGTTTACAATGGGAAAATTTGCTTGGGTGGAGCTGGAAGAAACCACTACCTGATAACAACTTTTCCTTTTTATTTACCCAAGTCCTGTAGTTCACCTAGAAACCTGAAAGTTCTTTTATTCTGTGTGCCCTTTTTCTGTACCAACTTGTCCATAGGACTTGTCATTATTAAAACATGTTGAAAAGGTCAGAAACAAGGAGTTTTATTTCCAAGATGCCTATCAGGATTGAGTACTTTTAAAATGTCAGAATATACCAGACATCTCACAGTAAACTCCCTTTCTGGCTTTCAGGTAGCACTGACAACATTTGCTGTGTATGTCTCTGTGGGTGAGAAGAATATCCTGGATGCAGAAAAGGCTTTTGTCTCCCTGTCCTTGTTCAATATCTTGAAGTTTCCCCTCAATATGCTTCCACAAGTCATTAGCAACATTGCACAGGTAAGGAGGGCCAGGAGCACAGGTTATTCTGAAAAACTTGAACAGAAAGAACTTATCCTTGATTTCTGGAATGCAAAGATCCCTTGCATCTGCCTGTTAGCTGGTTATCCTTTAATATCCTTTCTTTCCTGCTATCCTGCATTGGAAAGCCTGACATCTCCTGAGTGAGCCTGTCTCTGTGATTTTTGCTTCCTTCAGATAAACTCAGCTTGGTGTGAGAAATTTCACAGTTAAAAGCTTGAATTTCAGCATAAGACTCATTGCAGGGAAAGAATGACTCACTGTTCAGGAAGCCCATGGGGGGAGGCTCCAGGCATTGTGCATGCTTTCTTTTTCAATAGTAAGAGCACTCAGTCCTCATTAAAAGAATGATGAAATAACACCATATTCTTTTCTTAGACAAGCATTTCCCTAAAGAGAATTCAGCAGTTCCTGAGTCATGATGAACTTGATCCAAATTGTGTGGAAACAAAAGTGATTGCACCAGGTAAAGATGTTGCTGTTTTTCTAAGCTATGCAAATGCAGCAGACATATCTCTTTTGGACTGGTTGAGCTGTGAAAACAGGCAAAAAGAAAATAACAATTGTAATCTTGGGTTAAAAAAAAAAAAAAGGGGGAAGAAACTGCTGCTCTGAAAAGTTTGGTGTTTAGGCTGTGTGAAAATGAGAAAAGTTTCTGGCCATATTTTTGAGCTGGTTGGGCCTCAGTTTACATCTGCAATAACAGCAGTGAATATGGAGTGCATCCACTGACTATGGACAGCAAGAGTTCTTCAGACCTTTCACACTGCACAAATGCTCAAGAACTTTGTGAAGAGTTTTGGTTACTTCTGTTCAAAACAATATCTCCAAACCATTGAGCAAGCCACGTATAGCAAGCAAAAAGCTGCAGTGTCAAAATTAATCTGATATATCAAAGTCAACAGCATGCAGTGATCTGCTGATTTGAAAAGAGTTTCTGAAGTAAAGTTTAGGTGATGCTGAACAGCACATGTTGGGAGCAGCCCCACCAGGGCAGGGTGAAGCAGGGCATCTTTTCAGCTCCCTAGATATGTCAGGTCACAGTTATTTTCACTCTGAACAAGCCTGTCTTGTGACCCACAGGCATGTACTTCCCATGCCAGCAGAAAAGGGAAGTGCAGTGTGTGTAAATAAAAATCCCTCTGTCAGCCTGTTCTCAGTTGTGCTGTTGTGACTAACACATTTCCTGCCCCTCTGTTGTGTTTTTGCCATGCAGGCAATGCCATCAGTGTAAAAAATGCGACTTTCAGCTGGGGAAAGGAGCTCAAGCCAACACTGAAAGAGTAAGATTTCTTTGTGCTGTTGCAATACATCATCTACCTGATCTCTGGCTCTTGGGAGGTGTCTGGTAAAAACCATTCATCACATGTCAGCATCTCTTCTGCCTTTAAAACATGCAGCTTGTGCCTTGTGGTCTTTAGGCTTTGTAGAACAGGGCTGTAAGGCTTTAACTCCACAGCAACCAGCATAAAATAATTACCTATTGAAAGACAGGCTCCATAAATTCCTTAAAAAGCCATCTTTTAACTGAAGCATTGGACAAATCAGATTGATCTGATGGATTTTAAAGACAGTTGAGATGTCTGTGTTTGGACCCAGGTGTGCCAGCAGTGGTCTCTTCCCTGAAGAGGCTGCTGGCAGATTCATCCCTGTGGCAGTGGAAAGGCCATCTCCAGACTGTGGGGGTGAAAGTTTTGTGCATTTGCCTATTTGAATGAACAGAAACAAGTTTTTCCTGGAAGCATATATACCTTCTGTTATGCATCTAAGGATCTAAGTAAACAGAAGTTTGGCTTGATTTCATTAATGAAAAACACTTTGGCAGCAAAGAGATTGTGTCCATCAGTCATTTTTGTCTCAGTTTGCCTTCAGGACCCTAAAGCAGTACATTTAAGAACACAGTGGGTAAAACAGTAAAGGATTTTAGTTGTCCTGTTCTTCTTGTGTCTTTGTGAGCCCTATTTACAGGCACAGGAAATACGGTTCTAAAGTGGTTTGAACATTTTTAGATGGGATATATTCACTCACTGCTTTTGTACAATTGCTTTTGGTTTTAAAATTAAACCCCAAAATACTTCTGGAAGATTGTCTGCTTTCAAAATGCTTATTAACCCAATTTGACTTGCTGATGGATTGATACAAACCAGCAAAGTGTCTTAAAAGGCTTGTTAACAGTCTTACTGCTTTAGCAACCAGCAAGATAAATTATGCTGGGTTTTCATTTGCTCCTCAAGTTCTGGTTACAGTTGATTGTATGCAAGAAAGGGAGGAGAAAACCAGTGACCAGGCTTTGCTTATTATGTCCAGTCAGGCTGTGACTGTGTATTTCAGCCCTGGTTTAAAGACCCCTGATGTCTTTAGTAAACTAATGTTTAATTAATTTCCAGCCTATTTCCTCCACAGTATAAATATGTTGATCCCCAGTGGTTCTTTGGTTGCCATTGTTGGCCATGTTGGCTGTGGAAAGTCTTCTCTGGTGTCTGCTCTCCTGGGTGAGATGGAAAAGCTGGAAGGAGAAGTGGCTGTGAAGGTTGGTGATTTTTATGAAACCATTTAATGATGGTAGGGAAATGTGCTGCTTATGCCTGCCCTTGATTAGAATGCACCTCAGGCTCCAGAGGTTGCTCCTCTGTCAGCTTGTCTGCATGTTTGAGTTTTGCCTACTTTTATATGAAATTACTTTCCTGATTTGATCAACAATACATGAGCAGTTAAGGCATATATACATATAATGTGGATGCATAGCAGCCAGGAGCTGTATGTGTGCTGAAGATCATTCACTCAGGGGATGAATTCCTGCTTGTTATGAGTCAGAGGTTTTCTCTCTCTCCTTTTCTAGGGTTCTATTGCTTATGTGCCTCAGCAAGCCTGGATCCAGAATGCCACACTGAAAGATAACATTTTGTTTGGCCAAGCTCCTAATGAGGAAAAATACCAAAATGCCTTGGAGGTTTGTGCTTTAAAAGCTGACCTGGAGGTGCTGCCAGGAGGAGATCAAACTGAGATAGGAGAGAAGGTAATGTTTTTAGGTAGATTTTTTTTCTAAGTCAGACCTGCCTGGTGATTTCTGCTCTAGCTAAAGAGAAAATACTGTAAATTCAGCTCTTGATTTGATTTTGATCTTCACAATGGCATCCCTGTTACAATCAACACCAAAACATGCAGGGCAGTTCTCTGGAAAGCACTTGACTTGAACTTGTTCTTAACTGCAGGCTTGTGTGTGATGCAGAATTACACATCCAGCCCTGGAAGATCAGAGTACCCTCTATTTGTCATGAATTGTAAAGGTGCATCTGTCCAGAATCACTGAAGGCCCTCCTTTTGCTGTAGGGATGAAAAAGAAAGGAACATATGGTTGTGCTTCAAGTGAAAAAAAATAAAATATTTGATCATCCCTTAACACATTTTAATGAGAAACATTTACATCTCTGTTTACCAACAAAGATACTCTTTTTTTCATAGGCCACTAAGTTTGAGCTAGATTTCATGAAATGGTGTGGAGATGGGGATTTTTGTGTAAAATGAAAGCTGTGGAAGATGTTCCAGGTGCCACAGCCCTGCTCTGAAATTTGCATTTTACATCCTGGTTGACAGTTTCGCTTTTTATAGTTCTGTGTTTTAACAGCTCCCTTTAGGAGCCTATTAAAAAGAGACTCCATCTCCAGTTTGCTGAGTGAGTGGAAGATTTGGCAGTGAACAGGCAGATCTAGAGGCATTCTGTGCCTGCCTCTGGAGGGGTTATCCTCTCCAGCATCTCGTGATTCAATTTAGTTACTTAAGTGCTGGGCTGGATGAGAACCATGAGAAGTCAGAGCTTTTTATTTTTTTTTTTTTTAATTTTATTTTTTATTTTTATTTTTATTATTTTTAGTTTTAGTTTTATTCTCTCCTGTCTCCCTCCAGGGCATCAACCTGTCGGGGGGGCAGCGGCAGCGTGTGAGCCTGGCCCGGGCTGTGTACAGCAGCTCAGATGTTTTCCTGCTGGATGATCCCCTGTCTGCTGTGGACTCACACGTGGCCAAGCACATCTTTGACAAAGTCATTGGCCCAGAGGGGATCCTGAAAGGAAAAGTAAGCTGGGGTTTAGATCCTCTTAAAAACGCACACAAACTCAGGAACAGGGAAGCTGTTCCAGCAGCCAGGCCTGAGTGCCAGCTCATTCCTGAATTTCTCTGTGTAGCTGCAATGTGGGTACGTTTCCTCACAGCCCAGGCTGTGCTGAAACACTGCCCATGCATGCCCTGGAATGCTGTGGTCTGGTCAGAACATGTAGAGGCAGAAACCTGCCCTGTCTTTTAACATCCCTCCTCTAGGAGATCTCCAAAAAACAAGGCATGTGCTGGAACGTGCCCAAGCTGGGGGTGTTGTTTCTCAGAGGCAGCACAGCCAGGGAGCTGCACCAAATACAGATGTTGCAGAGGACTTTGGCAATAACAATCCAAACTGCAGTGGCTTTGCTGCACCTTCCACTCCTGCTACCATCTCAGATCATCTCAGAGCTCAGAAAGGAAGGGCTGCAAAGAAAATCAGCATAAGGGAAGGAGGGAATGATAATTCTGTATGTTTACTTTCCTCTCTGTTTTTGTCAGCAGTAGGAGCAAAGTGAATTCATGTACATAATTCAAGCTGATTTACCTAATGTGGACAGTGTTATTTCACGGGGCATTGCACCTTGACACAATAATTCATTCTTTGTCCCAAAAATGTGGTAGTATTTGGCTTGCTGAGTACTGTCAGTCCCCACAGTGCAAATGAGGGATATGTGGTTTTTTTCTTTTTCACTATCCAGACCCGAATCCTGGTGACCCACGGCATTAGTTTCCTGCCTCAGGTAGACCACATAATTGTTCTGGTAGATGGCAAAATCTCTGAAATGGGATCTTACCAAGAGCTTCTGAAACAAAATAAGGCCTTTGCAGAATTCCTGCGGAATTATGCACTGGATGAAGACATTGAAGAGGATGAACCAACAAGTACAGTATTGTTTTTTCTTCAAACTTGTCTTTTTCTGTCAAAAGTATTGCAGATACTTTCTCTGTAAAGTGCCTCTTGGTTCTTCAGGGCCACCTGGCATTTGCCTTTCTGTACTACCATGAAAATTATTGTTTGTGGCCAGTCTGTATTACTGACAAATCTTTTCACAGATTTCTTTCAAGATTTTCTGTGGTTTGTCCTAGAAAAAAGCAATTTTGTCTTCAAAATTATTTTAAACTTGGGAATTTATTTTACACTTAGAAAGGTCAAGCTCAACAGGAAGATACATTAGCCAAGAACAAACAGGGCTTGCTATCAAAGGGGCTACCCAGAGTCTGGTATCTTTTCTCTTTATATGTGGTTGGGGTATTTTTCATGTAGCAAAGTTCAAATGACATTTTAATCTTGGATTGCTTTTCAGCTTGGTTTGATTCTGACAAAATGATGCAAGATAAAAGCATTCTGGTGGATGCTTCCCCTGTGTGATAGTGTTCCCATGCTCTGTTAATACAGCACTGCTGCTCTCCAGCCAGGCAGAGGAACATCCACAGCACCTTCCAGCCCCAGCAGAGGCTTGCAGGATTCCTGATGTGACTCCCCCAGCCCAGGATCATGCCTAGAACGTTCCTTATAAGTGAATTTAGCTAGAACCAACTCTTAACACTGTTGCCTGGCATTCTTATAGGCTAAAGGGATATGGTACAAATGCATTTGGCAGCCAACCTGCCTCACAAGATGTTTGCAATTTTGTTAGGAGAAGTGATGCACAGAAGGGATATAAGTAAAGCTAGGGGGGAGCTTAGGCACTAGGATTTTCCTGCCAGGATTTTCCTGACTCTTCCTTTGTATAGCCACCTTTCTCTGTGCTCTCTGTGCTTTTCTGTGGCAGAAAATTGAGGTGTGAAAATCTTGTCTTGCAGTGCTGGAGGAGGAAGAAGTGCTGCTGGCTGAGGACACACTGAGCATCCACACAGACCTGGCCGATAACGAGCCGGTGACAAACGAGGTCCGCAAACAGTTTCTTAGGTAAACACGAGGTCCTGGAGTTTCTAGTCTGTGTCTGGGGTAAAAAACATCTTTCAGATGTCAGTCACACGCTGCTTCTCCATCTGGGCTTCAGTTTCCTCAATTTCCTCTCATAAATAAATTGGTTTAATATCCTTTTAAAAATAAGTGTGAACGCACAAAGAAGATCAAACTCTATTCCTTCAGTCTTCTTTTCAGTCTGCACTGAACCAATTGCTAAAGGCAGCTCTCTAGTTCTCAGGTAATATCACTGTGTGTATTTACCCACACAACAGTGAACTGCTGCCAGATGTGTGAAAAAGAAACCCCCTTGCATTGCACCTTTCCATTGGGAGCCTTGGAAATCTTTGAAGGTTTTTATAATCATACCCATGGGTGCTGTCCAGCTACGGCTGATATGAAAACAGAGAAGCTCAGGGTTTAGTTTGAAATGTCTGCTTTGCCATGAAGCCTCTAAAGGCCTTTCCCAAAGAGCTCAGGGTCTGCCACAGCCTTTCTTAGATCCTGTATTTCTGGCATCCCTGAACATGCAGGGAGGTGGTAGAAGCACCCACAGCTGTGAGTGAGGCTGGCATGGGAACTTAGTGGAAGAGCTGGGAATAAATCCAATTCACTACATCCCAGCCTTGCCTTAGCACTGCCACAATATGCCCTTTTTCTCCTAATGGCTCTTTTGTTTTAACTAGGCAACTTAGTGTAGTGTCTTCTGAGGGAGGAGAATGTCCCAACAAAATGTCAACGAAACGAAGAGTCTGTGAGAAGAAGCCAGCAGAGCCTCCTCTTCCAAGAAAAAATGCTAATGAGAAACTTATTCAGGCTGAAACCACTGAAACAGGCACGGTATGGTTTGATTCCCCCCTCCCTTTTTCTACCTTTTTTTTTTTTTTTCTGTTTGAAAAAGAAAATCCCCTTTAATTTAACATTTGATCCAATTCTGTTAAATGTGTTGTATAAATCACAACTGCAGGCTTTAGGCATTAATCTGGTGGCCACTGATCATTCAGATACGGATTTTGGCAGAGATTTTGGCACCACCCTATTCCACATTCTTAGAAGAAAATAAAAAAATAAAAAAATCTCTTCCAGCTCCCTCCCCAGTCACCCAATATTGCAGAGCCCTGCACTCCATCAGCCCTGCCTTTGCCTCATAGAGCTTTCAGCACTGTTAGTTTTTAAACTTTGGCTGCTGCTGAGTCCAGCTGCAGCACTGGGTTACACGAACCAGCTGCCTCTGGGTGCCCCTGTTGCTGCTCTGCCTAAATACCTGCCAACCCAACTACAGAGCATTTTGTGCTTGTAGGTACAAAGGGGCTTGTATTCCTCCTGAGTAGGGCCAAGGAAAGAAATGGGAACAAAAAAAAGAGAAGATGGGAACACAAAAGTAAAAGAAAGGAACAGAAACGAGCAGCAGATGGAAGAGGAGCAGGGAGGTTTGACAAAAAAGCCCCATCCCTCCACTTCAGAAGACTCAGTGTATCCTGTTTAGTCTGATGTACATGGTCCATGGCACAGACCAGCTTTTTCTGTGGATTATTTTAGCTTTCAAAGTCCCTAATCAACAACACTTGCTCTTTCAATTATTCCTTCTTACACTTTTTTCCTAAGGACTGAGTTTTGTCCTGAGTCTCTGTCTCTTTGCTTCTCTGCCTTTTTGCACTACCTTAGAGACACCACCTTTACTTACTGCCATAAGTATCATCTGTTTATGTTCTTGTTGGGGTGCATTAGCATTTGGTACCTCATTTAAGTTGCTGTGAAGACACAGTGGAAGGCATGTTCAACACTTTTCCTTAAATAGGCCATTTAAAGTAGTCTTGAGTATGATACTCCTGCCAAGTTGCTGCTTCTGCCTGAAAATCTTGGCTCCTATTCTTATTACCCATCTTTTGCTGCTATTTGATCTGGCTTCCTTTCCTTTTTTTTCTCCCCCCTCTGGCATAGTCTTAAAAACTAAAACCCCACAAAAGTAATGAAATACAGAACCTCAACATGGAGGAGAAGGGTATTTCAGAGAGGTTTCTGACTTGTTTTGGAAGCCATCACCATGACAGGGAGCTCAGGGAGATGAACCTTTATTTGTGGTGTTTAGGAGTTCAGGAAGGTTTGAGTTAGGCTGGTGTCAGAGTGTGCTAAAGTTTTGTCAGCAGTTCCTCTCACAAAGAATTTTTCTATCTTGTCATTCTCTCTAAACTCCTTCTTGTGTGGGTTGTGCAAACCAGCTTTGGTGTGTGATTTTGCAGGTAAAGCTAGCAGTGTTCTGGCAGTACATGAAGGCTGTGGGCCCTGGCATTTCTTTGGTGATCTGTTTGCTGTATTGCTGTCAAAATGCTGCTGCCATCGGGGCCAACGTGTGGCTCAGTGACTGGACCAACGAGCCAGTAGTGAATGGGACTCAGCACAACACAGGCATGAGAATTGGGGTCTACGCTGCCCTGGGCCTCTTGCAAGGTGAGGACAAGTAAAATCATCATGCCTCAGTGTTTAGGAATGAGGTATTACTTCAGAAAGCTGTGGCACCAGTTGCTAGTGCTCCAAAAGGATGGTAGATTTAGATTAATATTTAATATATTATGAAGAAGTTGTTTACTGTGCTGGAGGTGAGGCCCTGGAACCAGGGGTGCCCAGAGAAGTTGTGGCTGCCCCATCTCTGGAAGTGTCCAAGGCCAGGTTGGATGGAGCTCTGAGCAACCTGGGATAGTGGTGATGGGGTTTAAACTGGGTGATCTTAAAGGCCCCTTCCAACCCAAACCATTCTGTGATTCTATGATTCTATGAAAATTGCCCCTCAACTCCTATCCTAAGCAAGGGAACTCGTGTAACCTGGAGCTACACAGTCTGAGCTCAGCCCAGCACTTTTAATTTTGTTGTAAAGCCCTGGAGGGATGGGTTGAACAGGCGATGTGGAAGCTTGAGAGAGGAAAATTGGAAAGAAAACATGAAAACTTCAGTGCAGAAGGGGATGAAGGGTTGGAGTGAAGTTGTAGCATTAGGACTTCATGGAGGCTTGTGGAAAACAGCAGGAAGATGGTTATGTGTCTGTTTTCCATAGACAGGATGGTGAATCCTGTGGATGCTCCTGTGCCTTAGGCAGCAGTGGATGCAGTGCTGATGTGCATAGGAACAGAGGGTGGGCAGGGAATAAAGTGAAGCAAAACAAGCTTGGAGCACAACAGGAACTGCCAAGGGTCGGGGAGCTGTGAATTGTGGACACCACAGGATAACACCTGCTCCTCACCTGCCAGGGCTCTTAGTGCTGATCTCCTCCTTCACCCTGGCCTTGGGGGGCATCAGCGCTGCCCGGACTCTCCATGCTGCGCTGCTGGAGAACAAATTCCACACCCCACAGTCCTTCTTCGACACCACCCCCACCGGGAGAATCATCAACCGCTTCTCCAAGGACATCTACGTCATCGATGAGGTCATCCCACCCACCATCCTCATGTTCCTGGGGACCTTCTTCACCTCCTTGTCCACCATGATTGTCATCATAGCCAGCACCCCGCTCTTCGCCGTGGTGATAGTGCCACTGGCAATTATCTACTTCTTTGTTCAGGTAACTGGAAAAATGGGTGGTGACTGTTGTAATTATTCCATTCCTTTTCTTTTTAGGAAAAACAGCATTGATTTGAGGGGGGAAATGGAAATTCCTGAGGTAGCTGTGTGTTTATATAAACAAAACATTGCTTAATTTTTTCAGAAAAAAGAAATTTCCTGTCATGAAATAGATGGAAATAAACTTTTTTAGCTTTTAAGTAATAAAAAATAAGCCTACTGCTAGAGGCAGTGCTGCAGTGCATGTCAATATATTGAAGTGTGGATATATTTGACATACTGATAAGTTTTCAAGGTATTGAGGAATTAAAATGCTGAAAATAGAAAGCATCAATTTTATTGCTTTCTGAGCAATAATCAAGCTTATTTTACAGATTGTAAATAGAGACCTAATAATGGAGGTGCAAATGCACAGTTTGTTTTCCTGGGAAATAGATAGGCTCCTACAAATAGATACATTCCTGTAGATTATATTAACTAAATTTAAAGGGACACAGATAAATTCAACTTTCAGTCTGTAGAAATTGCAGTTACCAATACTCTTCTGTGGAATGATGTAAAGGTAACTTTCTTGATAATCAATTATAGACAGTATTTCAGAGGGTTGAAGTGCATTAGTAGCAATCCCCTTCAAATTCTTAACCTAAGAAATTCTTCACTGTTAATTAAAAAGCTGAAAGCATTCCATAAACCTTTAAATTTCCTGTGAAAAATGGCAGCGATTCTACGTCGCAACCTCCCGCCAGCTGAAGCGCCTGGAGTCTGTGAGCAGATCCCCCATCTACTCCCACTTCTCAGAGACCCTGTCAGGGGCCAGTGTCATCAGAGCCTACAGGAGAGTGGAGGCCTTCGTGGGCATCAGTGATCTGAAGGTAGATGAAAATCAGAAGTGTTATTATCCTGGCACAGTGTCAAACAGGTAAAATGTCATTTCTTGTTTCCACTTCCCTGTTTGCAAAGTTGGTCCCAGGGAACTTTTTCCCACTCTGCTTACACCTATATTTTTCCCCAGGTGGCTGGGCATCCGAGTTGAGTTTGTGGGGAACTGTGTTGTCCTTTTTGCTGCCCTTTTTGCTGTGATTGGTAGGAACAGCCTGAATGCTGGCCTGGTGGGACTGTCAGTGTCCTATGCCTTGCAGGTATGTATTACAGCTTTATTGGGGGGTTATACTTTTGTAGATGATGTGGATATATTAGCAATAATCTAAGTGCTTGCTAAAGCTGGAGTTAATAAAGAAATAATGAAAATTAATAGTGGGGTATTTGGAAAACACAGATTCACACAGAATCATCAGCAAGCTCACATGAAGGAGGCTCTCAGGGCACTTTGGGAGCATCAAGGCTGTGCTGCACCCCAATACCCTTAGGAGTGGCACATGGGAGACCCAGGAGGTGTCAGAACATCAAGAACAGACCATTTGAGCAGCATGGGCTTAATGTGTTGTGCATCAATCCTGCTGTGCAGCACATTGGTGTGTCTAGGTAATTACAGGCAGATCAGTCGGATTTATAATTAGACAAGGCAAACTGTACTGACGCAGGCTGTGGAGAATTTAGCAGATTTAATGGCCTCACTCTTGCCAGAAGCATTTTAGATATCATCAGTCTGCAAAGTTGCTGTTAGCAGTTTTCCAGTGAAACACATGATTTGGGGAATGACTTCCATCCAACTTTTTTTGAGAGAGCCAAGTATTTAATCAGCAAGAAGCATCATCATATGCTTCTTCATGTAAGCACTTGATAATCTGTATATTTCTTGTCCCAGTAACTGTATTAACTTTAATGCAAATTAAAGTAATTATCTCATTTGTAACATTAATGTGAGTCCATGTGTTAATAGCAGTCTGCTGTTGTTGGGGTTTTTTGGGGTTAGGTTTTTCTGTGTCTTTTTGGGGGGATTTTTGGTGTTTTGTTCTTGTTGGTTTTTCGTTTGCTTGGGGGGGGTTGTTGTTTTTGAGGGGGTTGGTTTGGTTTTGTTTGTTTTGAAGTTTTGTTTTGTTTTGGTTATGTGTTTTGTTTTGTTTTGTTTTTTATATGTGTTGTTCCTCTGTGGGTGATATTTTGTTCCTTATCTCCCCCAAGGTGACCATGTCTCTGAATTGGATGGTCCGAATGACTTCTGAACTTGAAACCAATATTGTGGCTGTGGAAAGAATAAAAGAGTATTCAGAAACTGAAACAGAGGTCAGCTACCATGAGTCCAGCATGCTCAACAACAAGCTTAAAATTTTATTGCACACATTTACATGGTCTTTCTTGAGGCTCTTGAGAGATGGTTCCTGCTCTGAGAGTTACCATTTAACCTGAACAAATGTCACGCTCTGAACTGTAATTTATGCTATCACAGCTCCAAATTGTTATTGCTGTCATGCAGCCTGTGCTTAGCATCTCATTTTCTGCTGCAGTGAGTGTCTATAGCACAGGAGATGAGTTTCACATCAGAATATTGGTCCCTTTGTATTTGAAGTGTTGGATGCACAGTCTCACCTGCGTGGCTGGTGCCATGGTCCTGCTTATGAGCAGAGCTGCAGTACAATTATCAGGCCTTACACATGTTTTCAATAGTACTTCTACTTAATCAGCTTAATCAGTCCTCACCTCCCATGAGAGAACATCTCTAGGAACACTGTACTGCTAATCCAGGAAATCATCCAATTGCCTACCTTTGCTGCCAAAGACTTTTGAAGGTGGCAGATGGAGCTGTGCCAGCAAAGCTGCTCTCTGGACACACTGGTTTGTTAGTCCTGTATACATACTAAGAATTGGGAAATGGAGGAGAGCTGCAGTAAACAGTTCTGGAGATCAAATATTTTACGTGGAAGGAAAAAGTTAGCTAGACAAGATGTGTGATATGTGTTATAAACCAGAACTGGAGCTGGCAGAAAACTGGCAGTGTTCTGTTAAAGTTGATGGGAAAATACTCAGATCCATTGAGGATTCATCCCTCTGTGCTCAGAGTTTTTTCCTGTTAACATCACAACAAAGACAAATGGGTGGATACTTAAGACCCCATGTTTTTTCCCCATTATTGTAAATTTATTTGATCGTGGAGATTTCATTTATCAGATAAAATGCTTTTATCTGAGCTTGAATTATTTTTTCTCAAACCTATCTGAGGCTTTTCTGACTTCTGTTTTCCTCAGGCTCCCTGGATCATTGAGGGCAAGAGACCCCCAGAAAACTGGCCATCCAAGGGAGAGCTGGAGTTTGTGAATTACTCAGTGAGGTACAGGAAGGGCCTGGATCTGGTGCTGAAGGGTCTAAACCTCCAAGTGCATGGTGGGGAAAAGGTGAGTTGCCAGCTGAATGTCTGCTAGAACTTTGCTCTGGGCCTCCAGTGACAACTGTGGAGTAGAGGAGAGGGTCTAGTGGAACACAATGTCAGTGCAGGAGCCAGCAGTGACACCTGTGCTGTCCATGGGCCAGCATCCTCCTGGCTGGAAAGCAGTGCAGTGAATTGCATGGGACTTCCCAGTTTGTTTGGCAACAGGCTGTGTACTCCACCAGCACAAGTGACAAAAATTCAGTAACAAAAATGCTTCTCTGAAGCAGTGCAGATGGGAGAAGGAATTCCAGATTTTTCTGCTCTTTGACTGCCCCTGTGAAATTTTTGGCATGGAAGGAAATTACATTCTTTGTTTCCTTAATCTGGAAATTGTCTTCGTTCTGGGAGATTCATTTCTTCATGCTTCGATGGAAAGTTCTGAGGTTTGCTTGCTGGAGACAGAATAATTAGCATGGGAAAGTCCTTTCCTGAACAGACTGTTGCTAAAAAATAGAATTGCCCTCATTGTAAGCAGACAGGATGACAGCATCCTTCTGGCAAGGAGATACACATTCTTACCATGAAGTAGGAATTGCCCTTAGAGAGCCCTTATTCCTTGCCCTGGAGTGGCTGGACCTGCCATGGGTGTTCCAAATCTCCCAGAGTTATGTAGGATGGCTCTAGGCTTGTGTTATTCATTATATTTATGACATGATATTTATATGGAATATCATTCCAATTACAGGAATGGCAATAAGTACATTACAGTGTACCCAGGGTTTCTAGGGAAGGAGGGACATTATTTCTTAGATTCAGATCTTCAGTCAGACCTCTTAGAGGAATCCTGGAGGGTTGTTTGGGAGTTTGTTGTTGGGTGTTGTTTTCTTCTTAACTATGTGCTGTGTTGTTAAACCTGCAATTTGTTGTAGATTGGAATTGTTGGCAGAACGGGAGCAGGGAAATCCTCCATGACGCTCTGCCTCTTTAGGATCCTGGAAGCTGTAAAAGGGGAAATTAAAATTGATGGTGTGAAAATTTCAGAAATTGGTCTCCATGACCTTCGATCAAGGCTAACAATTATTCCTCAGGTACTGTGTCTGTGTGTCACAATGAAGGAGTGTTTTCTAGCTGCTTAACAAACCATAAATAATGGTTTATCCAAAGAGGAAAATGTTTTGTTACACTCAGAAAACTGTATCAGAAAAACAAACTATTTATACTTTAACTGGTCCTACCCTGCCACCTTATAAGCTGGGTGATAAAACAGGATTTAGGATAAACCATCTTTAGAGCTGAAAGTTGAGTTTGAACTGTATAAAATGTAATGTATTATCAGAGAGGATGGGATTGGGAGGAGGTGGCCTACTTGCAATGCAATGGACACCTCAAAGCAGCAGCCCATAGTATCTATACTAAAAACAGCTAAAGCACTTGTCTAATGAAAATTTGTTTTATATCCAGGATCCTGTTCTCTTTTCTGGAACACTGAGGATGAACCTGGATCCATTTAACAAGTATTCAGATGAAGAAATATGGAAAGCACTTGAACTGTCTCATTTGAAAAGGTTCGTCAGCAGTCAGCCATCCATGCTGGACTACGAGTGCTCAGAGGGTGGAGAGAACCTTAGGTAAGGAATGCTTGGACTAGGACATAACTGAGCTGCAGTTCAGCTGAGCTCAGGGTGATGCTGTTCTGTCATATCCAAAATGATTTGGCCACCTCTTTCTGTTCCAAGAAAGCCACCAATGTTCAAACATTTGCCTTCTCTTCTGCCTCTGCCATAAACGATCTGATTCTTCTCCCAAACAGAAATCCCATCTTGTCAGAAAGAAATTTTAGGATGACAGGGTATTAGGCACAGGAAGTCCCTTAAACACATTTTGGTAGGAAGGGAAATGCCATGATAACTTTACTGCTGTGCTGAGTAAGAGTTCTCTGCCTGACGCTTCAGCAATGTTTATTTTCCATTACTGTTTGGAAGGCCCATAAAGACATGACTGGGGATGATAAAATGCCATGTTTTGATATGCTTCATTGGCTTCTGAGACTGTGGTGTCACCAGATGGTCTGTGATGAATGTTCAGCTCCTTCCTCATCCTGCAGACACTCAGAGACTGAGTCTGGGCTATTTGTGGCAGGGGAGGAAGTCTGGGTTGCTCATATATATGTATGTATTTTATTTTTTTATGGTAGAAAGGACTTGCAGCCTCATAACATTTTCTTCTCCTTTTTATTTTTTGTCTTAAGTTTGCATACGCTCAGTGTTATCAGAACAGTGAGTGTTTCTGAAAGCATGGGCAGAAATGTTTTCATTAGCTGCCCTGGCTTTTGTCACAGTGATAAAAGGCATATTTGGTGGCTGTGCCAGGCAGCAAGTGATCCTAGCACCGTTAGTGTTGGCATGCTGCACGTGCAAGCTACGGGGCTGACAGACCAGGCAGCTTGCAAAATATTTCAGGGTTTTTTGGGCAACAGATGGGTGATCTGCTGAGCACGAGTGGCTGTGGGCAGTGGGGAGCAGTGGGCAGTGAAAGGCTCTCTGTGCTTGCAGCGTGGGCCAGAGGCAGCTTGTGTGCCTGGCCAGAGCCCTCCTGCGCAAGAGCAGGATCCTGATCCTGGACGAAGCCACGGCCGCCATCGACCTGGAGACGGATGACCTGATCCAGATGACCATCCGGACACAGTTTGTGGGCTGCACCGTGCTGACCATTGCACACAGGCTGAACACAATCATGGATTACACCAGGTGAAATCTCTGAGCGGCGCGTGGAGGGCTCACGGGTTTGCTGGAGATGTGAGGCAGCGCTTGGAGGGCTCTGGTTTGTCTCTGGGCATGAACACTGGTTCTCTTGTCCAGCAGTGTGTAAGCAATCGTGTGCTACATAATCCCAGAACTTCCAGCCCTGACTTTGCCTCTGCTGGCATAGAAAACAGGTTCTATATTCAGAAACCAGAGCTGTGCAGTGGCCCAGGGCCACTCCTGGCACTGTCTGGCAGCTTATGGAGCCTTGTTAAAACAGCAGCTGCTGTAACTTCTTCACTAACAGCATGTCATTTTAATTACTTGAAAATATATTAATATTCTTCATGAGCTTTTATCTCCTTGGCTTTCTGGAATTATAGTTTCAATTCCAGATGCTTTTTTTCTCCTCTTCTTGCCCCTGGGACACAGTGACTGCCCTGTAGTCAAGCAGCAGCTCCGAGAGAATGTTTATCATCTGTTGTGTTTTAACATGTGAAAATAATTGAGGAAAACAAAAGCAAGGCAAAGATTAGAGAAGTTTGCTTTGTGACAGAAACAGGTACCACATTCCTTTTGAGGAATTTTCTGACACATCTTTCCACCCACACCATCTTTTGTTTTGTACAGGGTTCTTGTTCTCGACAACGGGACCATAGCTGAATTTGACACCCCTGCAAACCTTATAGCAGCAAAGGGTATTTTCCACAGTATGGCCAGAGATGCTGGACTTGCATGAAGAGAAGATCCCTTGGGTTTTGGTTTGGTGTCTTTTTAATATTACTGACTTGCCACAAAAGTGACTTGTGAATGTACTGTAATTTACAAAACAGTTTTTGTAGTAGACTCAACTTGTGATATGTGAAGGAAGTATTTTACAATTATAAGGACCAGGGAAGTGAATTTTATATTTTTAAATATTTTCTATATACATAAAATATTTTATTACGTGCTTTTTTTTCCCAAAGAATGACAAATATTCTGCCAAAAAAATGTATGTACCACAGCTCAATTATGTACCGCATTCAGGTTTTTAGTAAATTATATTAATGGTACAAAATACACCTGATTTGTGTGTTTTCTGCATAAGGATTCATAGGAATCAAAGTGAAAAAGACAGGCCCAGACTCAGCTGAGTAATCTCTTGAGTGGTTCAAACTTGTTCCCTTTGGTATTTCCCCCAGGACAAGGGAGTCCTGGGACCTTTGGGATCCCTGTCCAGGGCAACTTCAGCCTAAGAAGCAACATGTATTTAAAGCTAAACCTACAAATGGCTTCATATAAAACATTAACTACACAGTCTTTTCCCAATTCAGTAGACCCCACAGAAGCCCACAGGGACCAGAAGTATCACAATTTTGCTGTCTTTGGGTAGGAAGTCACTAAGAAAGAGTTTTTACTTAAGCTGAATGTGCATGCTGAGACAGGTGTGTATTTAGTTTACCTTATTCAACACTTAGTCATCTGAAATAATGGGTGGTTTGTTTTTCAGAAATAATTATCTATTTTATTATTGATAACCAGGCCTCTTCAGATAAAAGGAGGCCTGTGTCCAATCAGCATTTGCTGCTAGAATCTGCTAGAACCTCTTTTGCTTTATTTTGTTTTACACTAAGCACTCCAGAAAACCACCCAGCAAGAAAAAGTTCCTATGTTTTACCAGAAGCAAAGTGCAGAAAAAATTTAAGACAAAAATAATAATTTATTAAGTCTTACAAATTATACTTCTTAAATAGAAACCCAAATTTGCAGCCAAGCATTTATTAGACATTAACATTTCATGTAGCAGAGCACAAAGTAATGAATTATTTATCACACACAGAATGTATTGGTTATACACTGATGGGATTGGGGAGTGTTAATAGTATCTTCCTGGTATAAACTGCACAAGGTATAAAAATATTCCTGGGAATGCATAGATAGGGATCAGCATCTGTGCAAGGTTGCTGCCCCAACAGCTGAGCTTTTCTCTAGGGGGTCTTACTGGTTAACCCTGAATCTGCCTGGATTCAGCCAATGCCTGAACCATCCTGTGCTGGGGAGAAGGCAGCAGACAGGGTGACAGGAGGAATGACAATTTTATTATCCCATTACAGAAAACTTAATATTCCACCAGCAGTCTGGTATAAAAACAGATATTGCCAATGACCGGGATTTTTGTTTGACCTCTGGCACTTTGCAGAAGAGGCTTTTTCAGTGTGACAAAACCTTCTGTATTCACCTGGGGAAGCTGAGCTTCAGTGCAGTGACTGGGCAGAGAAAATTGGGTGTTAGCAGGGATCTGTGCTGGCAGCTGAGCCCAGCCTGGTGCCTGGCAGCAGGGTGGGAGCTCCCTCTGCTGTGCTCAGTCCCTGTGCTCCAAGAACTTCCAGGGGCTGAGAGCAGCCAGCCCAGGGCTCTTTGGGGACAATTCCCATGGGATTGGTGGTGACACAGGCAGCTGCTGGCCCTTAGCAGCTGCAGCCCCCAGGACAGGAGGAGGCTGTGCTTGGTGCCCAGCTCCAGGCACAGGGACACAGCCCAGGACTGCCCCAGCACAGCCTGCTCAGGCTCTGAACGCTGAGACGAGACTAAAGATAAATCCTTTGGCAGCTGCAGTTTCCAAAGAAACTGCAGGGAAAGAGGTGAAGAAACTCAGACTAGCTTGGTACTGTTTCTGTTTGCCTGTTACATCTCATACTTTAGTTTATTCATCTAATCCACAGCACCTGCTTTTCACGTGGCCTACCAGAGTAGAACTCTTCCTCAAATTCAAGTGATTAAATACTAAAATCCTAAAAAAATCAGATAAAATCCAGCTCTTAAATACTTTTCAATTTCTTTATTCAAGAATTTCACAGCAAAAGTTGTCAAATTCTGAATTTTAAGTAATTGTTGATTTTCTTTTCAGTAAACTACATAGGTAAACACAAGTCACAGTGAGGAAAAGAAAATACATTGCATAGGAACATCAAGATTGGCTATCAGCCCAGAAAACCCTGGGAATTTCACTAGTTTGTTTTTACACAGGTAACTTTATAGGTTCAAGATGCAATTTTTCTCAGGAATATGAAGGTCAAAGGAAAATAAAATAATGCTTTTTGTGCTTTTAAAAGGGGAAATTAAAGCAGCATTGAAGAAATGTCAACACAGTAACAAAATAATATATTAAATTGCACATGTCAATACATGTCAATTGCTCATGTATATATTGACAGATAACACTAAAAGGAATTTTGGTTGAGAGCATATTTATTATTTGGATAATTACTGTCACTTTTATTTTCAACCTGAGAAATAGGGAAAAGTGTAAACAGTGATTAAGAAATCACAGGTAATAAGTCACTTGATAGAATTTAAACTTGACACAGTTTTGTGCTTCCACAGATGTAAACCGTTCTGGTTTTTTTCCCTCTAAGTAAGATAGGACTTAATAAACATGATCTAAAAAGAGAACATTGATGGTAATGGACTCGGTATAAATATTAAATGGGCTTCATGGCAGGTTCTTTAGCTTGATTACCTCTGCTATTTTATAGCAAACAAATTATTAGAACAGCTTAAGATAAGCCTTTCCCTGAGAGCTGCTAACTCTGCAGTATTTCATTATCTTTTTGTAAGGAAGTGTTGAATTAACAGATAGTTCTACCAATACTTCCTGTGTATTGAGTTACTTTTACACCAGACTCACTGTTCTTAGATTAACTAGAAGCTTGTAAATGTGCATAACCACTTCAGTTTATTTCACGATTAACAAAATAGATTTTTTCACATCATTAGCCCTTATAGATACTGGTTTTCAAACATAATTGTAAAATGAAAGATAAAAATCTTCTGTTTTATTCCTTAATTAGTATGTAAGTTCTGATGCCTTCTTGTTATACCCACTCTGTTCAGAAAGTGTTGGGACTCTGAAAAGTAAGTTTTTGTCGCTTACTGTTAGAACAAGCTCCAGTTCTTGGAAATCCTGTAGCCTTGCAACATCCTTGTCCTTCAAACAAATACAATAGGGAGTTAGGCAATAGTGTCTGTAAATTTTGCAGAGGCAAGTTAAAATAATAAGCTCATAGTAAGACAAGATATGTATTTATTCATAACTATGACAGTTCTTTACAGTGAACTGATACAGATATCCTGTTGCATCTTGTATTTACTCTGGGGTCTTATTCAGCTATTCCCTTCTCTTTTTTGAAGGAATGCAACACTGATGGTGAGTGCAAGTGATTAGTGGGATTACACTTGTTGATTTCTACTGCATGCCACCCAAATCCTCTTTTTTCTTCCCCTTGCTAATTCTTGGAAGCTGATGAATTGATGCTTGCATCTACCCAAGGAGGTCATGCACGTGGCTGGCTTCCTTCAGAGCTACCCAGCAAGGGCAGCAGTGCCCTGCTGCCAACAAGCAGTACACAGAGTCAGGTTTGTGTCACTGCAGGAGCAGTAGGGGTCCTGAAGTCCTAGAGAGCCTGAAGTGATTAGGGATGAAAATAAAAAGTTCCTTCCGTAACAAGTTGTTCTTTCAACAACAACCAAGTTGTTTTTTTCTCCAATTCTTGACTAACACAGAGTCAGACATCCTGTAGTCAGTGAAGATGCAGCAGAGTGAAGTCTGTTAATCTACTCCTAATCACATTTGCCCCATGAGTGATGCCAACAATGCTCTACAAGGATTTGAGAGTGAAAGAAAAGCCAGTGGTGAGTTGGTAAAACAGGTCAGCAGGTTCCTTCTCTGTTTGGCTGCAGGGTAGGTGTCACTGAAGCAAGGACAGTCACATTTGGAGTCCTGCACTCAGAATAACCCTGAAAAACACCTCTGTGCAAGGACTGCAGCTAGACCTTGCTGAACTCACAGAGTTTGGTTGAACTCTGCAGGCCTTTTAAATGCTGTTGGCAGCTCACAGTGGTGTTGTATTGTACTGAATTTTACAAAGGAGTCATAAAATCAGGTATTAACTGGGTCCAGCACCAAATAATTATGAAAGGAGGTGATCAAGAAATTTAAGAATCTTTTTACATAAATCCCAAACAAGTGCTGAGTGTTGCAAGTTGAGCAGATTTTTCTTTTTTTTTTTCCAACATGGGCCTATACACGTGACCAACAAATTATTCCTTTATAACAATAAAAGCAAACTAAAAATCTCTTCTATAAGTTGCTGCACTTTAAAAGGTAGAGCTCTTACCTTTCTTAACATTGTATTTGGTAATTTTCTGATCTTCTGGACGTGCTCAGGGTTCACACCCAGCTCATGGCAACTCACTCGGAGCAGCTCCTTGTAGGTCAGTTCTTGTCTGTCCAGTTCAATTTCAATGAAATCATTTTCTCTAAGATTAGGGGTTTGTATTCTCACTTTAAGCACCAGTTCTATTAGAAATAAAAAGTCACATTAATAGGCAGAGGTATAAAGGAACTGGAAACAATGTCTCTATAACAACTTCCAGGTATTTCTATGAACCTGGTTTGTGTCACTGGAAATACATGAATCCTCAGGAAGCAAAACCTGGAATTGTATGACCACAGTTTTAATGAGATTGATTTTCATCAAATGATATGAAAAAATTATAGCAAATCTAACACAATATATGTCTGCATGTCTGAACCATTGCATGAGTACTCTTTAATTGATTTAAGCTGATTTAACTGCAGCTTACACTGGTTATCAATTTCCTGAGCAATCCAAGATTGCTTTTATTGGTATTTCTTGCTCTCAGTTCACTTCTTGTTGCTACCCTATGGTATCAGAGTGCCTTTTACTTGAAGAACAAAATTCTGAATGGTAACTGGAATTCCAGGTTTCCCTCTCTGGGTAGGCAAAGTTTCCCTGCAGAACAGGCAGATCCTAGAACAGCTCAGTGCAGAATGAGCCATGTGAGGTTTTCTTGAGCCCATTGGCTGCTTGCTGATGATTGTGTTTGCAGCTTGGACTAAGCTATCTAGAAAATTAGATTACCCTGGTGTCTGTATGCCTTTATAGCAATTGAGACAGCAAATGTTTACATCAGTATTTTAATAACAGTTCCAGCAGAAACAGGCTATCTGCATGCTTAATTCCCTTCAAATGTTCCCTGAATGCCTAAGCGTGGTAATCTGAAAGTCTCTGGAAACATGTGATTAGTTTGCACTGCCCAAGGTGACAGCAGATCAACACAAAGCCAGAAGAAATTTTTGGTGTTACCTTGCATGTTGAGTGGAAAAGCTCCTGTGAAGAAAACGGGCTGGAAGGCTGGCATAGGCCCCATGCAGGAGCTGTTCCCTTGCTGGGGGAAGGATTGGTTGGATCCTGCTGGAGAGGGGCTTCTGCCCCAGGACACTGAACCCTGGTAGGCAGGGGCTCTCTGGAGGACAGGATTTGGGTGTGATGGCCCAGCAGAACCTCGAGGCAGGGGTGGGATGTCCCCATTGGGAGCTGCCTCAGGAGCAACATTCCCGGGATGTAAGGGTGCTCGTGCTTGTCTGTAGGTGTCCGAGTCAGGTACAGATGGAGAGTTGGTGTCTTGTGGCTCCAAGTGGGAGAGATTCCCATTCAGGGTAGGATCTGGAATGCTGGTACTTGAGGTGTTGTAAACATATGGGAAAGGTGGGTTAGCCAGGTAATTGGGGATGATTGGCAGATCTGAATCTTGCTTTAAGTCTGTGAGTTCATCTTCCACTGTAAAAAAAAACCAAAACCAAACAACGTTCTCCAAGACTGATTTGGGGTTTCTTCTTTTGTTTCTTTTTTTTTCCCTGTTTTTTACACAGAAGGAATGCAGTGCTAAAAGCAGCATGGGTTAGAAGATGCATCAGGAAGCACCGTGTCTTTTTTTCGTACAATAAACAGAATGTTTAGGTATTGCCATACAAACATAAAAGCTGAGTCTGATTCTAATAATTCTGGGGGTGCTAATTCCTTCTAAACACTGCTTCTCTTTTGGCTTGTTTTAATCTGTAGCAGCACATTGCAACATAGTCTCTGGTGGAATAATGCTGTCATCTTCATAATGTATCAGGCAACGAAAAACAAAGGGTCGTATGTTGTTTCATATTAAGGCAGAGGATAAAGGGAAGAGAACATGCAGTACTGGGAGAGCTGCAGCATTACCCATTCAACAGCTGGCAGTGACAACAATGAAAACAAAACCAGACACTGGAGTACAAAGGAGTGACAAGAGGTTGTTAATCGACCACATTTCAAATTACTTATCACCTCCAGCAGCAAAACCTGCTCTGTTCCAGCAGTTACAAAACAACGATAGAGATGCTCAACCGATGTCCTCTAACGAGCCGTTTATCTGGGCTAATTTTTGATTTAACCAACACAGAACATGAGGAAAATCAGTTGTTGCTCTTACAAGAGCTTCCTACAAATTCGAGAGATTTCTCTCCTGCTGTCCTTCTGAAAACTGGAAGCTGCATCTACCTGGCACATAGCATTCCTCAAAATACAGTTTTTCTAAATTTCCAGTGTTTAGAATAAAGTTTGGCTAGCTGGGTATGGAATTTATTGGTAAGCCCCTTTACTTAAACTTTGTTTTCTTACCATCTAAACCCTCTAGAAAGCAAGTCCTAATATTAAAATCCAAACACAGCATCTTCACATGCAAAACAAAGACTGCAGCACACATGCTTTGAACACCCATTTTTACTCATCTTTGATGATCATATGGCACGGTTACTATCAGTTACCTCCCAACATCTTCCTGATCTCTCTCTTGGATGTTAAATGGGCTGGCCTCTCCCCTTTCTTGGTCAGGATGTCCTTGTCAGCCCCAGCATGCAGCAGATAAGCCACAACGGCCGTGTGGTTCCGCTTGCAGGCCCAGTGCAAGCAGGTCCTGCACAGGGAAAACAGGAATGCTCTGTCAGGTCCTCAGTCAGGGCAGATCATTTCTGTTCATTCTTGCTGCCTGTGAGAAGAACACTCCATGCACATGTGAAATAGGTTTGAGCTGCAAACTTCCTTGGAAGGAAATTCACCCTGGATTGGGAGTCTGCAATGGCACCTGCTGATTCTCTTTGCTCCAATGCTCTTTACTGCAGCGGTATTTTTAATGTTCAGGATCTTTTCAATTTATCATTTCTTAGGCTACAGCCTTGAGGCTCCTGGAAAAATAAGTATGAAAGTAAGGTTTGTGTATGATACTTCTTTTAAAGAATCAGCTGTACTTAGAATACTTGTGTTTGTGTGCATGTACATGTGATCTATTACAGGTATCACCCTAATGTGCTATATGTACTCTTTAATTATTGCTGCCAGCATAAGTACTTGCACTTTCTGGCAAGTAGATTACATTTAAAGTATTGTAAGCATAGTTTCTAGGAATAGTTCTTTGCCCAGTTGTCATTTCCTGCATCAGTAATTACTCAGCTTAGATCTGCAGACAACTAATTTTCTGCAATTTGTAAGTGATGCACAGAACTAATCCCTGTTCTGTATTTTAAAATTATTATTGGCACTTGCTGACTAGAGAAACATATTTAAAAAAATCCTAAAAGCTGTTTAGTGCTCAGATCTTATTTAGAGTTGTACCATTCTTTCCTATCCCAGGTTCTAGTGGTGTTTGACCTTTCTCCAGCTTTTATAATTTTTAATTCTCTAGCTCCAGCTGAAGGAAATTCGTCATAAAAATGAGCGTGCTCAACGCTTCTCCGAGTTTGTTTATTTATTTTAGGAATTTAGGAATTATACAAAATAAAGCAGAGATAAATAAACTTAGAAGAGAAAAACTTTCAGTTGGAAGTCCAGCTCCAAAAAGTTTTTTCCACCTTGGGTGGTTTATGCAAGGCTCAACAGTACAACCTCATTTTGGGATTCATCCTGGCCATTCCACATGACCTGTGCAGAGAGGAACCATCTACCCACAGACGTGATAAATAGCAAAATGTAAGTACTCAGCACCTCTAAGCATCATACATACTAAGAAGCTCACTGCAAAAAATGTAATTGTACAAACTTAAACAATGAAGATCCATTTATTGCCATGTTTAAAAATTACCAGATCATTATTTTAAAAAATAATGAATTTTATTACAAGACATATTTCATTGATTCCAGTTTTAAATACAAACTCATTCTGATGAGACCTTGCTTTTTATCTAAGATAATTCAGTGTCCTGTGAATCAGTTTTTACAAGCTTTAACTTTAATCACAATTTAAAGCTCAAGTTGTTAAGTGTTCCACACTTCTCAAAACTGCTGATTGAACTTTCATCTTTAAAAGTCTTGCTCCTTTCCTAATTTTAATTATAATGTCATAGAATCCTAGAATGGTTTGAGTTGTAAGGGATCTTAAAGTTCATCTCACTCCACGCCCTGCCAGGGGCAGGAACACCTTCCACTGTCCCAGGTTGCTCCAAGCCCTGTCCAACCCAGCCTTGAACATTTCCAGGGATGGAGCAGCCACAGCTTCTCTGGGCAACCTCTGCCAGGGCCTCACCACCCTCACAGGGAAGAATTTTTTCCTTATATCTAATCTAAAACTGTTCCCCCTTGTCTCATAATCATCTGTGTGTATAAAAGTTGTTCCTACTTTTTTTAGTAAGTTAGTAATTTCAAGCACAAACAGCACAGTAAATACAGGCAGAATTGAACCTGCAGAAAACAGTCTCTGAAAATTCCTGAGCATTCCCTGTAAAATCCTCCTTCAAATAAAATTCTGTGTGTGTATATGTCTACAGTGTTACTTGTACAAGTGTCTATTACAGAACAGCCTTTGCTTTAGTGTCCTCAGGTGGATCTGAATGAGATGCCAAATCCCAAGTGTTTGTATACATCGCTGGAATACGTTCCCTGCTTGAAAGAGAAAGTAATATTCTAACTTGAGTTAATAAGAGAGATTTTTGCTTAGGCAAGAGCACGTAAAGCCGAGGTTTGTGTTCTGACAGACCACGCCGTCTCAGGCTGGAAAAAAAAAATCAAATCCAACACTACAAAGTAAGTCCACAGTGACGTGCAGAAGGGGCAAACGGGGCAGGAGGCGGAGTGGGGACGCGTATTTGTGACCCCGGTTATCCTCTGTGGAACAGGGACAGCTCCACAGCGGAGTATTCGGAGGCGGACCGACCTTTTCCTTCCTCCTCCATCCACCCCGCCTCGCCTTTCCCGTGCGGGGCGAATCGGCGGCAGGCTCCGCACGGGACCGCCCGGCCCGAGCTCCCCGACAGACCCCGGCTTCGGGTGTGGCAGGGTGTCCCTTACCATCCGTTGACTTCGTTCTGGGAGTTGAGGCCGACCCCCATCTCCACCAGCCGCCGCACCTCCTCCGCATCGC
>WEIU01006548.1:1013594-1062371 GCA_013389925.1 Aegithalos caudatus | reverse complement strand
GTTTGGGTTTGGGTGGGTGGGTGTTGCTCTTAAAATGTCTGCTGCATGTGAGCTGTAATGGATTCAAAGAACTCGACTGTGAGAGGGAAATTACTCGTTTCTGATGTGTAAGACACAGTCTGCTGGATTTTATCTCAGCCTTTTTACTAGGAATTGTCTCCCTGAAGGAATTTGCTTATGTAACTATTTATTACTGTTAAAGAGAGACTTCCCCATCAGTAAATAAATTTCCTGCAGAAGATAAACATGTTAATGTAGAAGCATTAACAATATAGAGCTGCCAATAGCTTCTTTATATGGGAAAGCTTTGAACTGCTTCCCAAACTCCAACTGAGCTTGCAATTCTGTTAACTTTGTGGACTTGAATGTAAAGGATACTACATTCCCACCTCCAGGAGATTTCAGGGATTAGTGAATTTGTGATGAAGAAGTGGAAAGTTCCAAGCATCCCTGTTTGTTACAGTGTCATAGTGTCTTATCAAAATGTGAGCACTCAGGGGCTTTGAAACCCAGGCTGTGGCTTATACTGCAGCAGAAATTTGACAGTGACACTTCTCTGCATCTTCTTGCTAGCAGAGTTGTCAGAATAATTCTGCAAAAAGGAATAAATGCTTATCACCTGCATGGGGAGTTCTGCCTTGCAAACTGCCTGTTATGGAAATGTGTTTTCATATTTTCATATTACTTGAGATTAGTGCAGCAGCCTGATAAACCATGGATGAGTGATGCCAGTTGAAATTTATCAGTCACCTCTGTTTCAGTCCTTTAATGGTTTTGTGATGCTTAAACCATTCCTTGGCACTTACTGTTCCCACTCACCATTGATTATTTAGGATTGATTGGAAGTGCAGCTGATGTTCAGCCTGGGAAGGCAGATGTTGCACTTAGTGAAGCTGAGCTGGAGTGATAACTGCAAGTTTCTGCAGGATTCCAGCAAGTTGTGTTTTCCTGTTGAAGCATACTCAGTTGAAGAGCATAAAGAAATAGGTGTGAGAGGGGAAGAAAATCACTTCAGCCACTGTGGTCTGAACCCCTCTGAAGTGAGTATTTCTGTGCAGGCTGCTTGCTAGGACAGAATGTCAGGTAATTCACTGAGTGCCATCCTAGTGCTAGAATGGCAGCATCTACAGCTGCTAGGAGAAAATTATGGCAGCTTTTTAGTGTGTGTGTGTGTCTTATGTCATTATTTTGGGTTTGTTTGGGGTTTTTAATATATAAATAAATAATACAGTGCGTGGCCTGTTTAAACCTCATATTTTAGTATTGGTTATTGCACCTTTTGGCTATAACCATCAGTTCATAAAAAGAGGATTTTTCCTAGTAGTACCATTATATAATAATTGTAATTCATTCTGGTTTTCATTGAGGGTGAGGTTTTTTCATCTTGTTTTGTCCCTCATACTTCTAATTGCATTTCCTTTGCTTCTTTCATTACTACTAGTTTCTACAGGCCAGTTGGCCTAATTTTTTGGTTGATAGAAGATATTCTACAACCCTTTGAACAGTGTGGTATGATCAGTCTGTCATTACTGTGCTCGCTGTGTCTTAGGAAATTGTCTAATCCATCTCTGAATTTTTTTGGGAAGTGTCTTTCCACTGATCCTTATGCCTGGATGTGAGTATGAGAAAATGGAAGAAGAGAATATATAGAGAAATTACATTTCCATGGACTAGTACAGAAATCCATCCCAGAAACTGCTCCTTTGAAGCAACTGTAGTAAAACAAGGGATATTGCAGCTTTCAGAAAAGAGCAGATTCTGAAACCAGATTTTGTTCAGTAACTTTCTCCCTACTTCTGAGGAAAAAAAAAAAAAAACAAACCCCAAAAAAAGGTCATTTCTCATGTTTTCTTAACTATTCTTGGTAAATTGCTTTAGCTAGGTACCAGTGTCCAAAACTGGATCATGGGAGAAGTATTCAGATTACATAATAAGAGATTTGTTTGTTTGTGTTTCTTGTCTGTGGTTTGTTAATAGAAAGCCTGATTGTTTTCCTGAGGAATCTGTAAAGCAGTCAGTAGAGTTTTAACTTCTGTAGCCTGATTTGCAGTCTGGCAGTTAGCTTGGAAAAATAAATCTGGCTGATCAAAATAAAGCAATTTGATCAACAGGTATCACAGGCCTTTTAGTGAGGTGGTGGCATTAGGGGCCTCTCTCCTCACCCCTGTCTCTTGAAATATTTCAGTCTGTATCTTGGGAGATAAGATACTGCAAGTCTCTGTCCACACAGGGTATGTGAGAGGATTAGAACTTGGCTGTAATGCATTCACAGTTATTAGATTGCCAGAAATTAGAAACTGGTGTAATGTAAAGGATGTCCAAGGCTGGTTTTGGATTTACACCTTAATTAATGACAGTCACATCTGTGGGAAGGGTCTAGTGAAAACTTAATTATTTAAGATTGTTTATGAAGTTAGGGATGAAAGTATTTCTGATTCTGCCCTTATGGCTGTTCTGATGGATAGACAGAAGATATTTCTGTGTTAGGAACTTCTAGAACTGACCAACTTGACTAGCTAGGCCCATGCTCATGGGTGAGGGTGAGTAATCTTTTTAACAAAAGCAGGTTTTATCCCACCATATGTTAAGTGTTTACTCACTAGAGTAACAGGCTTGTGGGTTCTTCAACTTTTTGGTGGTCTTTTTCTGTTATCAGAGAAAGAACCTGACTCAATATTGTAAAACCAGACTGTGCAGAAACAAACCAAACCCTTTCTAGTTGGCAGGAAACCAGGTTCAAATGAATGTCTTCTCTGCCTGAAGAACTATATAATGCCTTGTTGCCTGTCACTCTTAAAGTAGCAAATTGTAAAAGCAGTGGAGTGGGAGAGCTTCTGGATAATTCCCATCTTTTAATTGCCATCAGAGTCCTTGGGACAGTTCCTGATGTTTGGGTGTAGGTGGCTCCAGTTCTCCAGTTCTTCACTCTGGGGAAGTGAAGGCTGAACACAAAAGTTGTTTCATGCTTCCATGGCACTTGTTGTCACCTCTTGTGGCTTTTCCCAGTTAAGAATTTCACTGAAACTTGTTAATATATAATAAGTTGAACATATAATTATATAAGTTTCTGATGTAATTCTTTTCCTTTGGAAATATTAAATACTTATATTTATAAATTGGTGGCACTTTAATCTTTTAGTAGTAAAATTAAGAACTACTGCTGTTGCAAGGAAAAGTAAGATTTTTGGTGTTTTGTCATCAAGATGCATCTTGTAGCACTTACTGCTGCCAGGAAATATAAAGGTAGAGTAAAATTTTTAGAAATTTTATCACTGTGTTTGAGAAATAAAAGTGATTGCATAAAAATTTCAATTCAAGAGGCAAAAAATGATGCCTGTTTCTTTTCTCCTCTGTTAGGTTTGCAAATACTACCTTTGTGGCTTTTGTCCAGCTGAATTATTTACAAATACCCGTTCTGATTTAGGTAAGTTTATAAGTCATGACATTTTTATTCACTTAAATGTAATTACAGTTGAGCTTTTGTTTGCAGACTATGTTTTTAAATTGCACAAACACTTAAAAATATTTTTTTCATTTCAAGTGTTACCAGTGATACAGTATACTAAAAGTAATATTTATTCTAGATCCTAATTTGTATAAGTGAAAAAACTTCTTAAGATGTTTCTCTTACTGTGTAAGCTAAATTACTGGCTGTGGGGTGCTTTTCTTCTGCTCAAGTGTCAGTGTCTAGTTTGGGTTATTCTACCTGGGCAGGATTTTAACCTATTTTTGTGTGAGTATACATTGTTGAGCTGCTTTACTTTAGAGACTCACTTACTGTAAGAGTTATTTCTGAAGACCAGCTCTAAATTACTTGTAGTTTTTAAGTGATGGCTGCATGTAGGTTGGAAATGGTAATTTAGCAAAGCCAGACTTTTTGTCCTATTGCTAGTTTCTAAGTCTGTTGAAGAGTTTGAGGGTGTGGGGAAGGCAAGGAATTTTAGCACAGCTACCTTCATGAACTCAGGGCACATAACCTAATTTACTCCCAAGATCTATGTTTTAAGTAGTCAGTGTGTTCCTGAGAGCCCTGGAACCTAGAAAGTTCCTGATAAAATATGTATGTAATTTTCATATGTAATTTTTCTCTTTTTTGTTATTTTTTTAACGCCCCAGGTGTTCAGGATATTACATTGTTTGTTTGTATTTACTGATTTAAAACTTGATCTGGAAATTCTATTTTTATGAAGACTTTGCATGTAGAGTCTATTTTGGTTTTATAATTACTAAACAATGTTGGCATTATTTTTATTTAATGTATCTTTCAAGCTCTAAGCAAAGGAAGCAGAAAGGCAGAAGCATAAAAGTCCTTGTGAAATGTTTATAGCCTTTTTCTATCCTGGTGCACAAACAAATGCTGGGGGAATATGAATACAAGGTTTAGGAATGCAAACTTAAGTTTTTTGTGTTGTCTTCTTAGGTCCTTGTGAAAAAATTCATGATGAAAATCTACGCAAACAGTAAGTTTGTTTGATACATTAAAGCAAATAGAGTTTCTGGTACTTTTGAAATTCGTTAATAGCAATCCAAACATTACCAATTACTCGCTTTTTTTATTTGCATAAATTTATTTAAATACATAATATTACTGTGAGCAAGAATTTCTACTACTGTGTGTTTTGCTACTTAGTTTTCATCTATGACAGCTGGATGTGAGCTCTGGTTTTTAAACTCTTCCCTCAGGTATGAGAAGAGCTCCCGGTTTATGAAGGTGGGCTACGAGCGGGATTTCCTGCGCTATCTGCAGAGCTTGCTTGCAGAGGTGGAGCGCAGGATCCGCAGGGGCCACGCTCGCTTGGCACTGTCACAGAACCAGCAGTCTTCTGGGGTGAGTGTGCACCAGTCAGTGAGGCAGCTTCTCCTGTAGATGGCATCTTCAGGGTCTTATCTGTTCAGGTAAAACATCTGTTATCCAGAGATTCCTGATCAGTGTTAGCCAGCAGGTCGCATCTGGTACAAATGGACGAGCTGAGCCCAGTAACTCCGCAGTCAGCAAGAGCCCTCTCTGTTCTTCCCATCTCTTGTTACTTCTGAATATCTGTTCTCTACTTGTCAAGTGTTGTCTTTACCCTGACAACCTCAGTTTACCTTCTCTCCACTAGCTGCACATTCCTCCCTCCCTGCACTAGCAAGCTGTATCTTATCCCCTGATGGATTTGGAGCAGTGACTGTAGTCTGTGCTCTGTGAGTTTTGTGACTGCCAGGACAGCTTTGCTTGTTGTGCTGCCCCACCTCACTGTTCTGTGCAAAGTCCAGCTGCTTCAGAAGGAGCTGTGGACAGTATCCAGTCAAGAGATACCACTTGTGGAGCAGAGCAGAGGTGAGAGGGCAGCAATAAGTCTGTTCTGGCAGCCTGCAGAGAGGACATTGCTGACAAAGACACTTTTGAAGTGAGATTCTTTTTGCATTTTACACTCAGAATTTGAAATTCAAAGCCCTCAGAAGTTTAAGTCATATTTGAATGTCTGCAAAGACATGGGAGCTGCATGGGAGCGTCAGAGTTGGAAGTTAGGACTTTGAATAGAGTTTTCTTACCTTTTATGGGCCAGGACCTTGAACATTTTTGTTGATTTGGGAGGAATTAGTGTGACTAGATTTAACAAGCGTGGGGTAAATTGTGTCTAGGAGTGTTTTATATTAAACTAGACTATTATTAGTAGCTTCTCATGGGAGAAGAGGCCTTATTTGAAGACATACCATTTGTGTGTTTAAGCTATTTTAACAAAAGAAGAAATAAAACCCAACAAGGAAAGGGAAAAAAACCCACCTCACTCTTGAACTTTTTGCAGGGAGCAGGACCTACCGGTAAAAATGAGGAGAAGATTCAAGTGTTAACTGACAAAATTGATGTACTGCTTCAACAGGTGAGGGTTTTTTAAGCCCCATAAGAGAGATCTCTTACTTTTGTTACTTGATCAAAAATTAAACTTTAATTTTTAAATTGCCTTTTAGATTGAAGAACTAGGTTCAGAAGGAAAGGTGGAAGAAGCACAAGGAATGATGAAACTCGTTGAACAGCTAAAGGAAGAGAGAGAACTGCTGAGGTCTACAACTTCAGTAAGTAATATGTTCATATGATCCATATCAAAATGTGGTGCACAGTACATTCTGAATAACCTTGTCCTTCTGAAGGCATGCAAGGTCTGTGCAGAATTTATTACATAGTAACAGGACATTTGGCTTTGTTAATGCAGTGTCTTGATTAGGCATTCTACCTTGAGAGTGGGCTTCCTGCACACAAATTATGAAATTATTCACCCAGCAGTCCTAGAGGAGAGCTTGCACCTTCCTCTAGGTGAGGTCTCAGTTAAACTTTGCCCTGTAGCCTCTGCAGTATAATTCTACTGAACTACCAGTGTGACTTACAGAAAGCTCTTGAGTCAGGGCTGTGACTGGAGAGAGGCATTTGTCTGACTCTGAGAGCTGCAGAAGCCAGAGGGAATGTGTTAAGTATCAAGTTCCTGTTGATAAAAAGGAGCTTAAGTTAAAAGATTCTGGTGTTTAATGAAATGCTTAAATTGACATTCTTGTTTTATTTTTTAAGACCCCATAAATCTTCCAGGCAGAGTGTTTATGTCCATACTGTATGATTCATGAACTTTGCACAGCAATAATCACTTGGGTTTATGTTGAAATTTCAGTGTACTTCTCATGTCTGTTGAAACAGTGGTTTAATTTGACCACCATGCTTTTAAATAGAAGCCAGTATTTCTTTTTGTTTTTCTTCATGAGATATTCTAGCCTTTTGATTCCTTGAGGTATAGTCCATGGTAGTTCTGCAGCTCCTGACATTGCAGCTGATGCCACAGAAATCTTATAACTGAAAAAGAAAGTTTTAAAAGAAAAACTTTAAACTTTAATTTTTCTGATATTGCAAGGAGGTTGCAGGTATGACTGTGTACATGTTAATGCAGTGAGCAATGGTTCTGTGGCTTCTCATGGACACTTTCCATGTGGGAATGGGCATAGGGTTCCCTCTTTTCTCCCTGTTTACTGTGATGGGGTGCAGTGCTCCAAAGATAAAGCAGGCAGATGTGATTTCAGCTTTCAGTAGAGCTTGGGATTTGATTAAAACTTTTCTTTTGCCTTATCAAATATTCTTATTTTTCAGACAATCGAGAGCTTTGCAGCCCAGGAAAAACAAATGGAAGTTTGTGAAGTTTGTGGAGCCTTTTTAATTGTAGGAGATGCACAGTCCAGGGTAGATGACCACTTGATGGGAAAGCAGCACATGGGTTATGCCAAAATAAAAGCTACTGTAGAAGATTTAAAAGTAAGTATTTCTTCCAGTTACTGAAATGAAAAATGCTTGGAGGTTTCCTAACGTACATAAAAAGCTGTCCAGTGGATTTTCTCAAGAGGGTGAAAACTCCCAAGAGTTCGAATCTTGCACTGTGCCTTCACTGTAATTTGTTGTGACATTAGATACAAGCAATGATGTTGATTCAGGTGGGAATTTTTATGGCCTTTTTAAAGAAATGTAATGTGGCCTCTGTTCTTGTGAGAGTGACAAGCAGAAAAGAGTTCTGCAAAACAGAGGGTTTTCATTTCAGGGATTTTAGGAAGCACTGTCCTTTGTTTGGAAGATAACATTGAACTATGTTTAAAGTTTAGGCTTTAAGTCTGTAAGTTTAAGTATCTTCAGTAATCTTCATTTCTTCCTATGAACTTATTTAAGGAAAAGTTACGAAAAAGAACAGAAGAGCCTGACCGTGATGAAAGGTTGAAAAAAGAGAAGCTAGAACGGGAAGAGAGGGAGAAAGAGAGGGAGCGGGAAAGAGAAGAGCGGGAACGGAAGAGACGACGTGAAGAGGAAGAGAAGGAAAAGGAGAGGGCCCGTGACAGGGAGAGACGCAAAAGGAGCCGCTCCCGGAGCAGGCATTCGAGCAGGACATCGGACAGGAGGGGCAGCCGCTCACGAGACCACAAAAGGTCAAGAAGCCGAGAGAGAAGGCGAAGCAGGTACCTGTGTGTCTCTTAAGTATTTTTATGTAACTTTGCAAAAGGTAAAAATCTTGTGGGGACTTGATCTGTCAGCTTGAGTCACATCACTGATATGTTAGCTTCACTTGGGTCTTGCTTCTTTAAGTGAAGAACCTTATTGGTTCTAAGAATAAGCAAGTTTTTGATGAGTATCATTGTCTTCTCTCCGTTTTTGGAAGATGACACCATAGTGGTGGAAGTTTTGAGGCTTTATGTGGGAGCTTTCAGCAGACAAAGAATGCTCCCAAAAAATAGGATCTTGTTTCTTCCTTCAGCTGGTCTTTATTTCATGGTGGTAGATACTTTGAAGCTGTGTAGGTAAGTGTGTAAATGAAGAGGGCACTATGAAACCAGTTCTTACGTACTGGGAATTATTTATATGCAGTATGTTAAGATTTGGTTTTGGCAGATAATCACTATTTTAAAGTGCTACTGTTTTAGTGTTTTGTATTCTGAGTTAGAAAATAGCAGCTGAGATTTATAATTTGAAATTCTCTCTGAATGTTAAGGAGTCGTGACCGGAGGAGAAGCAGAAGCCATGATAGATCAGAAAGAAAGCACAGGTCTCGTAGTAGGGACAGGAGACGGTCAAAAAGCCGGGATCGGAAATCCTACAAGCACAGGAGCAAAAGCAGAGAGAGAGAACAAGACAGGAAGTCAAAAGAAAAAGGTATGTTTGTATAAAGACTGAGTTCTTAGCAAGTTCTGAAACTAATCTTTTCTTAGAGTCTCAAAAGCTGTTAGCCTTTCAGTGAGCAACTGAAAGTTCTTAGTACCAAATCAGACCTGGTTCTGAAAGCTGTGTGTGTTGCTGTAAGCAATTTGAAGTATTTTGTTCTTTCCAGTTACTGTTACTGCACATGTGTGCATACCTACACCCCAGTGTCCTTCTCTTACCTGTTGCACCTAGTCTGCAGATGAAGTATGCAAGGATTTTTATATATTTTAAGACCTGTTTACCTTTAGAAAAACATGAGACTGTAATCATCATTTCTTAAGAGTGAATGTGTTATAATCCTACTTAGTGGATATTTGCAATTACCCTTTGCAGGCACGTGTTCTGTGGGAGATTGGTACCTGCTTCTCACCTTTACCATGTAATACTTCTCAACACTATCACGTTTCCTTTATTCCCCTTTTAACAGTGCTTTTAAGTTTTTTTTCCCCAATCTGTAAATGCAGTCCAAGATAAATATTGCAGAATCTCTGTGATGCTCTAAATGACGATTTATGCCTTCTCCCCAGTCTCCTGCTTTTCCCCCCTCACCTTTGTCCCTTTTTTTTTTGGTTTGTTGTTTAAACAGAGTTTTGCTTTGTCAGTATTCAGGTGAGTCTCAACAGAAAGCTGTGTTAGTCCTTGGAACAGTTTTGTAGCTGTACCTGCCATGTAGCACGGCATTCATGGTGACTCACTGCTTCACCAGAGGCTGAAGCTCAGAAACTTTAAGTAGGGTTACAAAGAGCTACAGTGAGAATACTGTAGATTCACGTTTTGTGAGAAGATGCTAATTCACTGTTATTGCTAAATTTCCCCCTTTAAAAGTCTTTTGGAACTTCTGTAGGAACGTAATACTTCTGGCTCTGGTGGGGAGCTGACTAATGGCAAGTCCGAAACAGCCACCCCACTTCATGGGCTGATCATCAGTAATGGATGAAACAATTGTGTTTCTAAGGTACTTTTGAGGTTCTCTGGAATGAAAGGTGCTCTGTGCATGTGTCTGGGTTGCATAGGCCTGTCTGCTTGACCCTTCTTCATATTTATCCGGTGGATTGGTTGCCAAAATGTTGGTAATGCTTCATGTATTTCTCTTCCCTGACTTCCTTAGACTGTTTCAATTATTCTGGTTTATACTGTGGGGCATTTTTAGTATTGATTCTTCTCTCATTTTCCTTTGCCGTGTAAGAGAGTGGGTTTTGTTGCTTGCTCATTGGCAGTGGAAATGATGTGCAGGCTTTAAACTCAGAGTAAGTGTTGTAGCCTATATCTGTCCATTTGTTACTATTCCTACCTGATACTGTGCCTTTTTTGCCTGCTTTATGAACAGATTTCTGGTACCTGGTCAAGAATGTGCTGTTCTCCTGAATGTGTGTATCTATGCATATAAATACCTGTTTTCTTACTTATTCAAATTTGGTCTGGTTTTGAGCTTTTCAGTTCTTTTCTTAATCTTCCCATAAATAGAGGAGCTAGTGAACTTTCTTCAGCATCTCAAGTATTTTTAGTTTTAACTTTACTGATTTCCTTGCTGGCTGTTTTATTTGCTGCTTGCTACTTTCTTCCACCAGAAATGAGAACAGTGAGGTGATGGTATGAGCTGCGATGAAAATCCCACCTGGGAAAATCGATTACTTTGTTTGACTGTGTCATCTGTAAAAACACAAATGGGCCTTAGACCAGGACTGTAATGCTGAAGAAGTTTGTGGTTTTCCCTTTGTTGGGAAAATCCTTTAACAGAAGAAAATAAAAAAGAGATGGGGAGGAAGGAAAAAAACAAACCCAGTAGAAGTTAATAAGGCAACATTGAATTTCTGTGCTGAAGCTGTAAGCACCATTGCATCCTCATACTTGCAATGTGGCACTGTAAGTAGGTAGTTAAGAAGAAGACTTTAGAGATTCATATATTTAAAGTATGTGGCTTTTGCAATAGTAACTTAAAAGTTAAATCTTAACTTAGTACATTGGGAATCTTGGCTTCAGAATCTACTTGTCTTTATAGCCACCACTGATCTGCAGTTGTAAAAGAAAGCAGCAAAGGCTGTAACTACTCATGGTTTAGTGCCTTTCATCTGGAAATCTCAGACTGCTTTATAAACATGAATATTAACACCAGAAAACCCCGAGGAACAGTAGCCCAAGACTTCCATACAATTGCATATTAAATTAGTGCCACACTTAGAAAATTCAGAAGTCCTGGCTTCTTGTTCACTAAGACACTGTAGAACACAGCCACCAAGGTTATAAGAAAAAAAATATGTGTAAAAATGGAAGCACTTGATTTGTGAGTCACATTTCAGGGTCAGGGATACCTTTTGCTAAAGAAAGGAGCCACCAGCCATAAGCACCAGCTGAGCATTAGCTTAATATAAACCAGTAGAATGCACCTACTGTTCAAGTCAACAAACTCTAGAGCAGATGGAATAAATAGGTGGTTTTAATAAAATAAAACTTATTTTCCAAGTATCTTCATTTTATGAAGGGTTATTACTGGAATGGGCCTCTAGACCATTTTGGCTTGACTGCTATCTTCCCTAATCTGGATTCTGATACTTACATAAAAATAATTACGATCATGTTTTAATGTTAGTGATTAAACCTCAGTAAATACTGCCAGAACAGCTCAGTAATACTGGCTATTATGTTTGGTTTTCTGAACAGTGAAGCAATTCACTTAATCATGATAAGAATTCTCACAAAACACATCTCAATTGCCCACACAAACTCAATGATAAAAAATGTGTATGTGTTTAATCAGGAAGCAAAGGCAATATTATATGATTATACCTAATAGGTCACAGCTGAAATATTACACCCAGTTTCAACAGCAAACTAATTTTATGTGCTTTCTCTCTTACTGATTAAAAATACAGTGGAGGAGCTCCTTGCAGAGACTCTAGGGGTTGAAAAGTTACTGGGCTATTTGTTGAATACCCTTCTTCAGTTCTGCTTGGCAAACTGGAGATTTGCTACGGTAAACCTACTTTACTACTAAAATTTTTAGAAGAACTTGATCTTTCATACCACAGCTTATTAGTTTTTTTTTTTAACCTTAAACAAAATTATCCTTCCTGACCACATTCAAGACCCATACAAGACAGAACAAAACCCTGCACACTGCACATCCATAGGGCTATTAAGATCTACCATATCTACATAGGACAGAAGATAAGATTATTGGACTGACTACTAGTCCTCTGCGGGGAAACAAGACTACTATTCCTCAGTGGATCCACGTGTGCACCGGAGATACCTTTAAGACACAAAAAGAAGACTTTTTAACAAGGTTAGTTAGAGTGCAATCTACCTGCGGAGTTGCCAAACCGAGGGCAGACAGACCCAAAGTGACTTAGTCCTTCAGTGAGCTGGGTGATGTTGCTGTGTGCTTTCTCCAAGCACCCTGCACTGGATGTGCTGCTGCAGGTGAATCCTCACTACTGGTGGTCATTTAGGCAGTTGCCCTCATTTCTCTCTGAGGGCTTTACCTTATCCTTTGGTAGTGTGTTATAAAACAAAAGAAGTTGGGATGTCACTGCTCTTTTAAAGCTTAATTTCTTGCTTTGTCTCCTGGAATATAAAAGTGTGTTATGCCAGTCTAGGTGATAATATTATTTTAAATAGCTTTTTCAGAGTGTTCGATCTGTGTGCTCCTGTGTTGGGGATGTATCTATCTATTTATATTATTTATTTTGAATGCCCGGATAGCAGGGAATATTCAGAAAAAAGAGCATGAATGGTTTTCTGTATGATGACATCTGAGAGGTTGGTTTTTTGGATTTTTTTTTCTTCTCTCCAGAGTGTCTTTACTGAACAAGAGTTGAATATTATGGTGTGAAATAATACAGCAGGAATTGGTATTTTTATTAAATTTGCAAATACTGAATTTACAGATGAGGCACGCAGCTCTAATACTGAATGTTTTTCTTCCCGTGGAAATATTTTTACTTCTGGCTTCCTTCCTTCTTTGAAAATCGAGTTTAGTTGTGTGTAGCAAATGCTTCAGTGAGCTTCCCAATTAGGATCCAAATTGTGGGCTCCTTCCCCCACATCTTGCTGTTTCCTTGCCTTTGAAAAAAATTTGGTTTTTATATATCTTCCAAGCTATCTCCCCAAGCCCTTGTAATGAGTTGTTTATAAAAGACTGCTGTTTTTATAAAATTCAGAATTAACAACGCTGACAAATGTGCAGCTTCAAGTTCATTTTGGTCGTCAGTGATCTCCACCTTCAAAGCTGTCAGTGCTTAATATTGCTTCACAAAGTATTTGATAGTTTGAGATTGCTAGTTTTTAATTGGCAAGTATCAATTTCTTTGATTATGCAGTCAAGCATTGTCCCACCACTCTTTTCTGATTCTCTTTCAAGAACACAATTAATGAGAATTATAAACCAAAACAAGCCATACACAATCAGAAACCAAAACTTGGGGACCAGAAGAGTCCCATAATAAGTAAGGAAGCCATGCACCATAATTACACATTTGCCTAACCTCTTTACCCCCAATGTGTTCATTTTGACAGAGCTGAGTAGCTGCCTCTGTTAGGAGGTCTGACCTTTCTCTTCCCCCACCCTGTACTGTCCCCTTCTACCTTTATTTTGTCCCCTCTCCATTCCAGCATGGTAGTCTGAAGCCTGTTTCTGTAACTTTTTGAGTATTACTGTTACTGCTATAGAAAGTAATTGTCCCATGTTATATGCAATATATATCTCACATGTGCGGTGTTTGTTTTTACTTTGAAATCCATGGTCAATGTCTTCTTTCATGGCAGAAAAGAGGGGATCTGATGATAAAAAAAGTAGTATGAAGTCCAGTAGTCGAGAAAAACAGAGTGAAGACACAAATACAGACTCGAAGGAGAGTGAGACTAAGAATGAGGTCAATGGGACCAATGAAGACATTAAATCTGAAGGTGACACTCAGTCCAATTAAAACTGATCTGATATGACCTCAGATCAGACAGAGGTAAGTGCATTATTTCAAACTTTGATTAGGGCTTTTTGTTACTGTTTAACAGTGCAGCGTAAGTATGCACAGATGAAGATGGAACTTAAGTCAAGTGAGAAGACAAACTAAAGCACCTTCTGAAGGAAATGACAGTGTAGTCCTGCAAAACATTTTGAGGTACATTGTTTTGTCTCGGCTATTTTGTAGCAGACTCGTGCCCCCATTAGTGTGCCTCTTTGGGACATATTTGTAATATAGTCACCATAGAAAAATTAATTATCCTTTTTTTATTTTTAGGGATTTTGTTATCGTTTTTTTTTAAAAAAGTTGAACTGGTTTTGTATTTAAGTCCATATTGTGTTGATACATCAGCAGAAACTTTTGCTTAAATACTTAATATTTGAGGCACATGTTGGACTACTTTGTTTTCATATAAACTGCTAGTATTTCATTGTCAAGGATGTTTCTAGTTTTTTTGCTTTATTGCCTTGCATTCTAATGCAGTTTGTTCTGTAACTCGAGAGCCAGTAGCATTGGATTGATGGAAGTGTAGGGTTTATGAATTATTGCAGCTGACTACCATACCTCACACAGCGTTGGTGTTGTGAGCGGCCCATGAAAAGCCAAATTAAAAATCAAGGATTCAGTCAAACTAAGCAGGTACTCATGCCAGGTACTCCTTTCTCTACCCACATCCATGTTTGAATGCTGTTGCCTGTAATCTTTAAGCTTACTGTTGTGTTTTTGATTTTGAAGCTAGTGAAAAAGGACTTTTTGTGTATTGTGTGAATACTGTAAATCTGATGTTAACAGAATGGAATTTTCTTTCAACTGTGTGTAGGGATGCAGTGCTGCCCAGAATTAGATATCTTTAAAGAGTTTAAAATGCAATAAACACTACATAATATTCGCCTTGTTACTTTCAATGCAATTCAAGTCTTTAAGAGGTATGTGCTTAATATTTCCTACTGTGTAGGAGACTTTGCAGTCAGCCATAGCACAGAACAGTGGAATGGCTGGTCACAGGCTTGTAAGGCAGATGTAAATGCAGAGACAGATGCCACCAAATGATGACAGTTGATGACAGGAATGTATGCTGGAAACTATTTGTGGGAAATGAAGCAGCTAAGCAATAGGCAATTACAGTACTTACTGTCTTGAAAGGACAACTTGAAGTTTTTTCCCCACTCTTGACGTAGCTTTCTTACAGAAGGTCTTTAGTTGTATTCCTGAAATAAGGAACTAACAGTGGAGATGACAGCTGATAAATGAGCTTCTTGCAATGTAATTTGTTACTGTAGTTGCATTACGTATGCTAGGAATTCTTAAACATTTAATGTTGATATTAAACCATTAATGCTACATCATTGCTTCTAAAGCCAGTCATGTTCAATGGTGATGTTTTTGTAGAGTTAAGATGACAGCTAACAACTGAGTGAGTGTATAGGAGTGATGAACAAAATGCTCCTAATGCTGTCTAATCGTCTGTTCTCCCAAAATTTTGCATTTTAGGACTACTACATGAAGAGTCTGCGAAGACAGCGGAAGACAGCTTAAACTGAAGATCTGCTTTAAAATGAGGTGAAAGAAAGCTGTAGTGGCGTAGAAAAATAAAAAGTTGAGTTAGAATTTTTTTTATATAAAATTTAATTCAGGACTGGTGTTTCCTCCCAGAGTTCAGAAAGATGTGTTGATAATAGCACATATGCTACTGAGAATATAAGTCCTGTATCCTTTTTTTTTTCTTTAAGACTTTTTAAGATAAGAAACCAACATAACCTGAACACATGGCTTGCTCAGTGTTTAATTGCAAGTTTTCATTCTTGGACTTGAAAACACAAGAATAAATGTTTAGTATTTGTGTGAATTGAACTAAAATGAATCCCATTTTTACAACTAAGCAGTTCCTAGCTTCTTGATATATGAGAAATGGAAATAAAGTATCTTTGAATTTCTGTTACAAATTTGATTGTCTGTGTCATTGAACATTTAATATTAAATAAGTTTCTTTCCTAATAAATTACTCATGTCTTCAAGCTTAGTTCATTAATTTGGATGCTTAGTTATTCTGTGCTGTTTGTGGGTTTGAGTTTTTTTGGTGCCATCAGGATTTAATTTCAGGGTTACTTTCACAGCAGTCAGATGCTGTTGGGTTCAGTGTCTCCCCGAGAAATGCTTTTTGCTGCAATTGCTTAAGAAACTGCAGAAATCTTGCAATAAAAGTCCATGTTAACTCTTGATAAAACAGTTCAACTTTGACAGCATGTTTAGAGTCATGCCAGTGCTGAGACTGGCATTCAGACTGCTCCATACTTGCATTGCATCTTGGTTTGGGATATTGATTAACAACCCTATTGATTAACAACCTGTTGGCCAGAACAGACACACAGGGAGATGTGCCTCACACTTCCCTGTGAGGCTGTAGTGCAAGGAGTGGTTCTTGGAAAAGAACTGCAGTGTGTACTGGTCAGTGCTGTGGCTGTAAGGCAGTGAATTTACATTCCTTAGAAAGAGCACTGTCTTTCTCAAGAGTATTCAGGGCTTGACTGTGTATGTAACCAAAGTCAGACATGGGCAGAACACCGCTGTAACTTGTGCTGATCTGACCTGGGTGTGGTCTGGGGCTGGAAGTGCACTTGGGAAGAATTTGCATCTTGGTCCTTCTGGTCGGTAGTGCTAGGTTTTGATACCACATACAGACAGCCATGTTCCTTTTTTGACTTTTATTGTTCTAAAGCAGACACACATGCAGGGGCACAGGGGATGGAGAGTGGGTGTGGTGGTGGTTTTGGGAAAAATGAAACTATAGCTAAATTCTAATTGGAGACATTGGATGCACACCTCCTCCTTTTGAAAGTTATGAGATGGAACTCAGCCTCTTCCTGGATGTGTTACTTCTTTTCAGTAGTGAAAATGTTTGTGTTGCATTTTCCACTACACTTGTTACAGGATTTGCATTTCCCCTTACTTTGTAAAAGTAGAAATGATAAAATGAGGTACCTTGCAGTACATTAGCCTGGGATTCAGATTCTGACATGTATCATAGGGAATCTTTAATGCTTTAAAGATGAAGGAAAATCCTGTTTTGTAGAGCATATAGGAAGCACGGTGCCTTTCTGCCTCCAGGTTTGTAGAAACATCTCCACAGAGATTCATCTTTGTGAGAAGTATCTTCAGAGCTCAAGCCCAGGATAAATACCATCCCAGATTTTCTAGGAATGCTAGGCAAAAGGCAAGTAGCTGAGTTCAGTTAGCACCTCTTACATGCTTTCTCCATACTGGTTTTGACAGCCTGACAGTCTCATAGGTGTTAAAAATGTACTGGCCTATGACTTTTCAAAGTTGCATTAAAATTTTAAGTGTCCTGTACACTCTAGAATAATCTTCTTTACTACCTCTCACCCTGAAAAAGGAAGAGATCAAGGTAGATACTTTAATGTAAGTGAAGAGTAGCAGCATCAGTTCAGTACAAGTTTGCAGTACAAAAGTCATCCTTGGAAGAACAGTAAGTTTTGTAAACTTTAATCTCAGTTGTCATTCCAACACTTTATTGTTCAAAGAAAAAGCCCAACAAAAACCAGTTAACATAATGTGCCTTAGAGTTTATCAAACTACATAAAACATACAAAAATATTTCTCTGAATGCATAGATTTACTGTTATTACAGTCAGATTATGAGTAGAATTTAAGTCTTAACACATTAACTTATTTTTGGTGGAAACTACAGAAATAAAGCTTTTTAAACCAGCTGCCCTCTAGTAAAATACTCAGTAATTAGTGGAGACAGTCCTTACACTGACTTTCTAAGGAACTGGAAAAAGATTAGATACTCTTAATTAATTTTGAGCCATTTAACCACTACTGGTTTTCAGACAGTTATTGCACATAATCTGAGTTAGCCTCCAAGCTATGCTGGAAAAATAAATACACAGTTGTTAAAACCTTCTTTGCTGTCCTATGAGAAAAACAAAGCAGGAAGCTTAGTTAAGAAGTTTCACTTAATACTGTGTCAGTCTTGAGCTTCCCAGGAGTTGAATCTGGCATTAAAGGAGTTCATTCAGCTCCTGGCTGGACAAAAACCAGGATTGAGAATAGGAAATTAGCAGAGTTGAAGTGATGTGTATGGGGGAAAGAATTTTAGTTACTTTGACTGCAGTAAGCAAGAATTTTAAGCCTAAGTAACTTGGTGAAATCCTGAGCCAAGAGTCAAGTATCTCCTCTGCTGGCAGAAGGGTTTCTGTGTTCTTGTGGTGTGCAGCAGCTGGAGGGAAATCTCCAGGGAAAAGCAGGACACAGGGAGGGTGGCAGCCACACTGCTTCTATCAGAACATGGTGCTGTATTAGAGTTTGAGTATAAAGCAGAGATGGAAGGAAAATCAATAGTATGAGGCAGGGGGAAGGGAGGGAGAAAAAGCAGCTCATGGAGCAGAACCAAGTCCCTCACCCCTCCACCCACCTCAGGACCCAGTTAAGGGTTTTTTACTTCCTCCAGTTAGAATATTTTTAGGTAAAAAAGAAAACAGCCTCCAAAGGTGTAACTTTCCAGGCTGCCATGTTGATCAGGAAAAGCTTCAGGCTGTTTGTACTCCAGCAATGCTGTGACTTAAATACTTCAACCCACGTGTGAATTTTTTCATTACTGACTTGCTTAAGTGCAAGTTAAACAGTCTGTAGCTTAACCAGAGTTGGTTTTTTTCACTCCCCACAAGAAGAGGAAAAGAAGTTGAAAGCACCTGGAGGCATTCAGCCCTTTCCACGCTCACCTGGCTAAAAGAAGGCTCTGTGACAGTGACAGTAGACCGTGCATGATGTGAAGTTACAAGTGAGTTACTTGCTTGTGGTGTGTTTTCCAGTTAGTGGCTGATAAAAGCATGCTGTGTGCCCTCCAGCTGTGATCTCATGAGGACACTGCTGTGCTGCTCACACAGCAGAAACCACTGCCCCCCTTGGAACTCTGGTGTAGGAGGGAGGGCCACAAAGAGCTTTCCTGGCTTGCCAGTACTGACTCAGGGTGGGAATAATGCACAGCCTCACACTGGCCAGAAGGCAAATAAAACCAGACACAGATTGGGGGTCTCCTCCACATCTCCTGAAACAAGGGCTTTCTCTTGAAAGGGCACTTCAGCTAGATTGAGACTTAATTAAGGAACAATTACAAGAGGCGCTTGTATTTTTTTTTTGGTGAAGGTGCAATATTCTCACAGGGGAAATAAAATTTAAATATGAACATGCTTATTCTGCTTATTTTCAGCCCAATAAAAGGGTTTCTTCTGCCACTTCTGAGCATTAAGTATCTAAACAACTCATCATTGCAAGTGTTTGTGAAGGGCAAGAGATTAAGGACTTGCACATTGACATTTTTAGAGAGCAACTATTCATTGTGTGTCTCTTTCATTTAATTTAATGAAGTTTAAAATACATATATATACACACAGAGACACACAATTTCCTGAATCTTTCCATGAGTCTCACTTGGTCAGAGTGGGTGTACTTAACATAATTTTCATACCAATAATTACATCTTTCCTGCCCCCTGCTGCCAGATCCAACCAATAAACTACCTTGAAGTACACTGGAAGCATGTGATATTACTAGATCAATGAGGTATCCCTTGGCTGAATATTGTATCAAGTAAAAAAAAAATAAAAGCAAACAGGATATTAATTATAAAATACGAAATATTAGTTAAAATAGTAACCCTAATAATAACTTAAGGTTTTCCACACACTTAGGTCAGTGCCTTGCAAAGGCAGCACGTGTCACTGCCAGGGGTTCACACTGCAGCTCCAGGCTCAGTAGGTCAGCTTGGATGCTCTGCTGTTGTAGCACGGCTGCTCCATCAGGGCGGCTGCAGCGCTCCGGAAAGGAGAGGGGTCACTTCTCAGAAGGACCAGCTCCAGCTCTTGGAAGTCCTGAAGTCTGGCAACATCCTTGTCCTTGTAAGGAACAGACAGAACAACTTATTACTTCTAAACATAGCTGGTGGTTATTATTTATAAAACAATTATAGGAAATCAAAACTAAAATTCTTGGCACATCACACCCAATAATAACCATGAAAGATGAAAAAGTCCTCCCAGCATATACTCATTAAAAATAGCCAGTTTGCTTGTTTGGTTTTTCTCAAACTTCTCTTCCTCTTTAATCTCACGATTTGGTTGCATTTGTGCATGTCACTTAACCAAGAGTTGTGACCACTTTCATTTACATACCTCCAGAATACGTATTTTTGGAACAGAAGAAGAGGTTCATTTTTTAACAGCATATCTTTAAATTGTTCATATGCAGTTTGTGGAGGTTTTTCCCCTTACTGTTTGTTCTTTTTAGGCAAGCAAATAGGGAAGTAGTGCTTGGCAATTATGTTAAAAGCACTCTAAATGTAAATGCATAGTTTCTGATACATTTTAAAAGTCAAGCTGTAATAGTTCCATATGCTGCCTATTTTGACAAGAATATTTTTAAAGAAGTTATGATGAAGTTTTAAGAAAGGTCTGATGTCCCTTTGAATCTGTCAGTTTAAGTCCGTTTTTACTTAACAAGGGTGACATTTTCCCAATCTTTTTACAAAAATACCTTCTCTGATGTCTGCAAAGTCAAGTTAATCTCTCATTTCTATTCTTACCTTTCTTACAAGTGTATTGGGTAGTTTTCTGATCTTCTCTACTTGCTCTGGATTAATGCCCAGTTCACAGCAGCTCACTCTGAGCAGATCTTGATAGGTCAATTCTTGTCTGTCCAGTTCAATCTCAATGAAGTCACTGTCTCTCAGGTTCTGGACTCTGACCTTGAGCACAAGTTCTGACAGAGAAACAGTTAAAAGGTTAACAACAAAAAAGACAACCAACTCAAACCTAACACTACAGTATTTACCATTATCTTCTGAATTCAGATTTTTTAACACAATCCTTGTCATCTGAGAAATACTGTGCAGTTAACAGAAGCTTCCAGCAAAAATACAAAGAACCATGTTGAAACTGATCCATTCAGTCACAAAGTTGAGTTGTTGCCCAACTACCAGAGCTGCATTTGATCCAAATGTAGTGCAGAATTTAATTTCTCATGTTACACGGACTGATGTGTCCATTGTTTCAGAGTATTACTATGTTTAAAATATGGTGTAACAGACATTTTACTTACCCGAGCAGAAGAAAGTTCAGGGCACTTTTGGCCACAGAATTGAACATCTCTACTAGAGTCTGAAGTGAAATGATCACTTCATTGTTCACCAGTACCTGTAACAGGACTACCAAAGAGGGCACCTCTTTACCTTGCACGTTGTAGGGGAAGGTTCCAGTGAAGAAGAAGGGCTGGAAGGCGGGAGCAGGGCGGCCGGGGGCGGTGTCTGGCTGCAGAGGCACGGCCTGGGACACTCCCGGAGGGCNTGCTGCTGCTGCTGCTGCTGCGTGACGTGGGAGTGCAGATGCTTTCGGCCTGAGTTGCTGATGGACAAGGGCTGGTTTCACTCTGGGAAGCAGAAGAGATGGAAGCACTTTCATTCTGGGATTCTGCCAAGCTGCCTGGAATGCTTTCTTCAGTGTAAACGTTAGGGAATGGTGGGTTGGTCAAGTAGTTCGCAACAATGGGTAAATTTAAATCCTTCACTCCTTGACATTCTGTTTGTTCCTCAACTGATGAAGTTCAAAAATGAGGGGTAGGGGATGGAGAGAGAAAAAAACCCATCATGTTACTGGATAGATCTTTCTCATTTTGAATATAGTTAGTTTTCCTATTGTGTCTTGAAACTACGTCACATTCCAATGTCATCAAAGAATGACACTAATGTTCCAGAAGCATGTAACACTTGGAGGCCAGTAGCTGTAAAGTGAAAGAAAAACCTATAAATGTCTTCATTATATTCTGTTTTGTAAAAACAAAGTGGGAGGAAAAAATAACCTTTGAAAGACACATCATTCCTAGCAGTGTTATTCCAGTGCTTTCAAATAAACTGGATGACCAGTAGTCTATTGAATCTCATTTTAAAATGCTTTTAATAGCACTGCTGTAAATAGTTTATTACGACCTAGGCCAGCAAATTCAACCCAGTACTTGTTCAGGAAAGTGCCTCCTTGCTGTAAATACCCTAACAAACTCAAGTCTTGCATAAAAGCACTGCAGTAAGTGACATTCCTGCCTGAGGATTACAGAACATAAATAGTGATGTCAAAGCAGTTCAGAAAGATCTACTCAATGATACCACACTCCAAGAATAAAGACTAGGAGAGAAGGTAAGTGAGATGTCTATTCCCCAGGAAACACAGGAAATCTTAACAGAAAAATAAGGTGACTGTGAACAGAGTTCATCCACAGGTGCTTGACAGTTTATATGTTAAAAACAAGTGTGTCGTTTGCCACAAATAAAGCCCAAGAGATGAGCACTTTTTGCCCAAAGAAAGCAAAAGTATTGTGTAAGAACATGCCATTCCTTCAGGTGTAACTGTTGGAACCTGAGTCATGATTTAGCTGCAACCTTGTGAAGGATAACCCTGCACTGTGATGCAAGAGCAGATCATTGTAGAGAGCAATTTAAGTGCAATTGCAGAAGACAGCACATTTCCAAAGGTAAAGCACTTTAGAATTTTAATCTGGAGCCCAGTACCTAGATGCTGATGGCACTTGCCCTTGTTCAGCAGTGTCACACACATCTAACTGGGTTTGCTGGGCCTATGAAAAGTGTAAGATGGTAGAATTACAGGGCAAGTCACACTATAACAAGGTGCTCAGAGGCATAACTTCCTGAGTTATAAAGTTATTTTGAGGGGATTTGTAATATTGATCATGGTCAGACCACAGCAAATTTTACAACTGTGAAAGCCCCCACTTGCAGCCAGCTTTAGCATAATGACAGCAAACAGGAGAGCAGCAGCACACTTCCCAAAACATACAGCTCTTCCACTTGGTAACAGCTCAGAACACAACCTTCCTACCTGAACTCCCCACATCGAATTGCCTAAAATATGAATTCCAAGTAAAAATCAGAGCTATCTAATGAGATACAATGCTCCTAGCCAAGGTTTTGCCTATTACTGCCTCAGATAAAAGCAATAAAAACATTTTAATGTTTAGCCCAAGAATTCTAGATTACTTTTAAGACTGAAACAATACCTCCCAAAATCTTGCGGATGTCCGGTTTGGACGTTAGCTGTGCCGCCAGCTCTCCCTTAGCGGTGAGGATGTGCTTGTCCGCGCCAGCCTCCAGCAGGCAGGACACCACCGGGGCATGGTTCCGCTTGCACGCCCAGTGCAGACACGTCCTGCGGGAAGGAACCAGCAGAGCTGGGATTCATCGCTCCCGCACCAGCCCCGTCCTGCTTCACCCCACTGATGAGTAAAGTGATAACCGGGAATAAAGTTTCCTTCACTGCGGCACTTTTTAAAGTTCTGAATCTCTAAGATGTGCTGCGCAGGGCCCTCCTTTGCCTTGCAGAGTGACTCCCACTACCGTCCCACACAAGCGACTGGACCGGGCCCTGGAGCAAACACGCGGTGACAGGTGAAAGGAGGGCGACCTGCTTTTATCGTGATCCTCTTTAGCCCTAAATCTCCGAGCCTCCCGAGATTAGCTTTTCTGTATTTGCAAATGAGAAAACTAACAAACAAAAGAGCTGCGTCCCCGGAGTAGCCCTCACCCCTCGCCTGATGATGGGTTGGGGTGAGCCCCGAGCCCCACCACCCTGAACACCGTCGCTGAGAAGGGCAGCGAGGTAAAAGCCGGGCCCCGCAGCGACCCCGGCCCACCCCTGGTCCTTCGCAGCGCCACGGAGGGCACCCAGCCCCGCGCCGCCGCCCCTCACCAGCCATTAATCTCGTTGCGGGAGTCGATGTCCACCCCCGCNGCCGCCATCTTGGGCCCGCGGCGGGCGGGAGGCGCTGCCGCCGCCCCGGGCGGGGAACGGCCTTGTCCTGGGGGTCTGTGTCCCGTTCCTCTGCACGGGAAAAACGAGGGGTGCTGGACAGGGTTCAGAAGGCCACAAAGATGATGGGGGGTCTGGAGCATCTCTCTGATGCACAGACACTGCGGGAGCTGGGCCTCTTTGGTCGGGAGGAGACTGAGAGGGGATCTCATCAATGCACGTAAATATGTCCAAGGGGTGTCAGAGGATGCTGTCAGACTCTTTTCATTGGTGAATATCTCTCCATATAAATGAAGCTTCAAAGCACAAACACATCTTCCTTTTAATCAGTCAGCAGAGTCAGAAGCTCACAGGCCAAATGTTTCTCCAAGAGAGAAGCAGCCCTGCAAACCATACTCATGAAAACAGGAGGGAGAAGCAAGCAGTGACATTTTTAGCTACTATGGCAAAGGTTACACGGTGACTCAGTGGCAAGTTTTCACACCAGATCACATGCTTTTGATCCCATGCAACAGACTGAACAAGAATTTTGCCCAGCTGCTAGCAAAAGAGACAACAAAGTGTATGAAAAACAACTGGATTTGGAGAATGGTTTGCAAACAAGATTTACCTTGATGGTAACTGCAAATTCAAACCTTAGAGACCTGGAAGACCAGCCCTCAACTGGACACTGCTGTGACCTGAATATTTGTGTTTTAACTCATTCACTTTTTCAGTAAAAGCATCTTAAATTATTTAGCCCAGTATCCCTTTTGTCTTTTTTCAATGTCTGTGCCATATAGCAAAACAAAGAAAACATAAAGCAAAACATACAGAAAAACAAAGACAAGGGACACACAAGTTGGGGGGAGACCTAGTGACACGTTCCAGGAAGCAGGATGCCCTCTTGCTCACAGTGAAAGCTTTAAATCCTGATTTATTTTTTTTTTAGATCTGTAAAAATCCAGTAGGATTAGTGGCAAAAGATCTTTTCCCAAAATAAGACAACTCTCAGATGGATGGGGAAAAGCTGCTCAGGAGGCGAGTGCAGGGACAGGCCTAAAACCAGGAGCACCATTCCTGCGCTGTTCTTCAGAGCCACTGCCACTAGATGTCACAGCGGAACAGCAAGAGGAGCCCGGGGCGAGGCTTTGTGCCTCTTGATGTCATTGTGAAACGCCTTTAAATTTGTCTTGGCACATCCATAGTGTCTCCATATAGCTTTGATCCTGCAGATTTCAAAGCTCCGTGTGGTGCAAAGGGACATTATGCAACATTTCCACACTAGCGCAGGGAAACCCAGTGCAAGGAGCTGCTTTCTGGGGGCTTGTGGGGTTTTTACTTGGTTTGTTTTTTTTTTTATTTTTTCCCTCTACTTGAGCTCCTCTCCCAAAGCCACACAGGGCTTTTAAGGACTTGAAGCCGGCGGGTGATGCACTGAGATGCTCTCTCTCACGCTCTCTCGGGATGAGTATCCTACTCCGTTGTGCCTGTGCCAAGGCCTGTTAAATGGTGCTTGGGTTCACCATTGCTTAGTTACACAATGTACTTCTCCCTGGAGTCATGAGATCTCCTTCCACAAGGAAGGCTGTGTGGAAGAGGATTAGCAGCGAGTTCTCTTGACCCAGACCTCCCCACGCCACCATGAACCTGCTGCTGGTGCCCCGCACATGGAGCCTCAGACCCCCATACCCGTGTGTCCCCTCCCCGTTTATTGGCACTGATGTCTCACTCACCAGATCCCAGCAGAGCCAAGGACTCGTCCTTTCCCTGCTCCTTTCCCATGTGACAGCTGGGTTTGTGCCTGTCCCTGTGCAGGGCACACATGCACACACACCTCCTGGCTGAGAGCAGCAGGGCCTGCAGAATCTGGAGGCACGGGGCAGGTGCTGAGCGCTGCCCATCGCCTTTGGAAGTGCTGGGAATTGCACATGGGGCTCATGGCTGGAGCAGCTGCTTCGCCTCCCAAATGTTAAATGACCTTGGCCTGCAGTGGGAACACGCTGAGCCCTGGGCATGTGGCTGGAGCCCAGATCAGTGATGTTTGGTTTTCTTTGTGATTTACTCAGGGCTCCCTGTTCACCAGCCCTGGGTGCTGCTGAGCCTGCAGCATCACCTGGCAGAGCCAGCACCTCTCCATCACAACCTTGCAGTAACCACAGGGGAGGCTTGGGCCAGTCTTTGTCCCCACAGGAAGTTTTCCAGATTTTATTGGTTAAGCGTTAATATCAGTCTTTATGCAAGCTTCTGACTGTGTCTGATCCTATGGATTGGTTCTTTTCTGCTTTTTTTGAGGAACCATGGTCTGTCTGTTTCCTATTTGCTCCTGTTTTTTTAAGGCTTATGAAGTTTTTTATTCCCTTTACATTTTGGGTTTCATTTCCCATGTAACTCCATTCCTCCCCATTAAACCAACTTCTTAGTCACTGAAAGTTATGATTAAACATCTTTTTAAATACTTAATTCCCAGTTACACAGTGAGACTGACAGCTGTACAATCATATTTGAAACACTCAGTCCCCACCTAACCCACCAAAATAATGTTTCTGGCAATTTAAACCAACACCACAGTTGTGGACTTGTGAGAAATAAGATTTAGGGATAGTCAGAAACCTTAAATATGATACTTAATGCACACACAGATTTAAAACTGTTATGGGATTAAGGCTCAGGGAAATGGAAGGACTGGTAGAGAATAAAGATGGAATTAAAAGTCATGCCCAATATTCACTTAGATTTAAACTAATCTCTGCTGCTCACACTGGGCCTTTCAATGAGAGTTTGAATGCAGAGGAGAAACTTTCAAAGGAGGAAGCCAAAGTCACAGGGGAGAAGCAGTTATGTTATACCAGATTTGTACTGACCCATGGAAGCCCCCTGTGAGACTCTGTAGATGAATTAGGTTAAATTCAAACCTCCATGTTATCAAATCTGAGCCTTTGTCACCCAACATTCACTTTATGTCCATGGGGGAAACATGCAGCACAGAGGCAGATTCATCTCCTCCCAGGGCAAGGGTCTAAAATAGCACAGCCAAACAATCCCCTGGAGATGCCCCTTGTGTTCTTCCCCTTGCCAAAGGATCCAAAGAGAATGAGCTTTGAACCAAAAAATTTCCAGCTGCCTACTCCCAGGCAAGATGATAACCTCAGGCAGGGTAGATAGGGCTCTACTCAGGAATAGTTCCTCTATTTTTGATGAGATTAAAAAAATCCTTCCAGTGAATTCCAGAACTGCAGGGAACTCACCCATAATCTTTCTTTTGTCCATAAATGACAGCTTTTTCACTAAATCACTCAGGAGAAATTTTTACACTGATAGTGGTAGTACAGAGGACTGGGATTCAGGACAGGATTTAGCACCCTGGAGCATCCCTGAATCACAGTACAACTAGCTATCTCATGGATTTTCAGCCCTGCTGAGCATCCTGCAGGGGCTCAGGGGGAGCTGAGTGTCTAAAGAGGGACATTTAAGCAGGTGTGAGCACACACTCATGCACAAAGCTGCACATGCCTTCAGCATGGAGTGAAATTTGACAGGAAATTGGACAGGTTTGGAAAATGGCATTTATATTTGTGGGAATGGTGATCTGCAAGGGAAAGATCTGCTCAGGCAGCCAAATCCCTTTAGAAATCAGGCATGGTGTACAGCTGATTTTTTTTCCAGTTGTTAATTTAACATTGTTTCTATTTGTAGAACAAATAATTTCTGAACAAACAAATCAGGGAGCTGGAACCTGAGGGGCGTGGTACATCAGCTCAGGGACTCGTGGTTAAGAAGTCCAATAGATTTTGATAACAACTGGAAATTGTTCAGTGGATTAGTGCCTAAAGCCAGTTTGGCTTCAAGTAACGACAAGCCTGAGCTGCAGTGCTGTGGAGCCAAATTTCTCCCCCCGAGGATGGTTGTTGCTTGTGTTGAGGTTGTGGCAGTGTCCCCAGGTGTCAGCCCAGTCCCTTCTGAGCTCAGAGACATCCTAACCCAGAAAACTGTACTGAAAAAGGACTGCCTTTGCTTTTTCTCCAGACTTTTGGCTGCATTCCTCTCTGCCCGTGTCTGTAGTCCCTCTCTTTGCTCTACTAATCCATGAAACACGTTCATTCTGGGAATGAGGGGCACATATAACTAATTGCCTGAATCCTGTATGGGGGCATGTCCAGTCTAGGCATTTGGCTTCCAAAGGCTTCTGTGGATCTTGTCCCACTTCATCTCCTGCAGGAGCTGACTCCTGTGGAAAGTTTGTCAGATGACAGAGATGTTTCACTTGCATGCCTGAGAAAAAACTTGTTTTGCTAAGACAGGGTATACATTTATTTCTCCAGAGCTCTTTTCTTTAGAAGAAGCTGTCCTCATGCAGAAGATCAAAGGTGTTTGGATTCTCCTTAGGCTGTGTTTTGTCCATCAAGAAGAAAGCCCCCAGTGCAAATCATAAGTGGTTACCCCGAGGGGCTGTGTCCTGTGCATCCCTCATGGGCACAAGACACAGCCATTCAGTTTGGAACTCTCCATTGACTTGGCCAGCCTTTCAACCAGGCACTATACAATTCATCAGAGTAATTAGCAAAGCTGTAACTAAAGAGGTCTCCATGGAGATTGACAGCATCACCTCCCAGCTGGTACATTCTCTGCCTCCTATTCTAAATTTGTTCTTGCTGTTTCCCTGGCTCTAATCCATAAGGTTAGTGAAATCTTCCAACATTTGTGACACATTACAGCAGTGGAAAGAAGGACAAAGGTTGCTGGGAGGGGGCTGAGAAAGAAAGAACCTGGTTGGTGCCTCAAGGAAAGCAGAAACTGTTCAGACACATATAACCAGTTTTGAGAATGGGATTAGGCAGAACAGCACCTCTGCCTGCCTGTCACTTGCAAATTCTTGCTAATACTTTGGGAGCTTATTGGAGGTCAGCACCAAACACCCAAACAGACTAATCTGTATTATAGACTCATAATCAAAGTCACAAGGTTTTACATAATATATATCGGTGACACAAGAAGTGTTTGTTCGAATAATTTTGTCATCAAGATTAGTGGCCATGAAAGCCTCTACTGTGCACTAACCTGGTTTTTATGGCCATGGGTACACCAGATTCCTCAGACAAATCAAAAAGGAGCTGAGAAAGTACAAATATATGCCCTGAAACAATTACAGTATTAGGTTTCTGGCCATGGCAAAGTTAAAAAAAGAAAAGTAAGCGCACACGTGTGCATGTGTATTAGAAGGGGCTGTGCTTAAACTTCAGCTTAAGAGATGTGAACAAATGGCTGGAGATACAATTTTTGCATTTGCCATTTTTTTCCCAACAGTTTTGCAATTGCAGCAAATCACACCTCACACTCACACACTGCTCTGTGGGAATGGCAAGAAGTTGGGATTTCAAAGATAAGTTGATGTCACTTGACCCACTTGTGAGCTTTAAAGTCCTCTTCAGGGAGGTGGAAGCTCCCTGTAGTGCAGAGAGCAAGTGATCTGGGCTCACAAAGTCAGTGGCAAAGACAGGAATGGTTCCTGTAGAGATAACAATTCCAAACTGACAAATGTGATTAACTTCAAAAGGAAATTAGGCAATAGAAATATTTGGAAATGTATAGAAAAGTATGATTTTCCACTCTCATAGAGCTTTTTAAGTATGATGTTACACAAACACAAAAGAAAATGTGTAAAATTATGAAAGAAAAAATGCCCCTTCCCGGAAAAATAAAAGAAAAAGGAGAAAAAGAATTCAAGACCATTTTCTCTGTGCTGGGAAGAGACAAAGCCACAGCTCATGCCACATTATAAAGATTTTCCAGGCATTTTGACCAGCTTGTTCTCCTGGCTGATGCATAGGTTTTTTGAGGGTACCCCACATTCTGCTGCACTGCAGGAGTTCACCCCACCAAACTGAAGTGCCTCCATGAGAATCCCATTGCCCTGAACTCCCCCACGGTCGGTGATGCCAGCCAGACATCTGCAGAAGTGGAGTCAGAGCTTGGGAGGGCTGAATTGGCCTCTAGATTTGCTGCAATTCACATGCTGCTACCATGTGAACTCAGGGCTAAAAGCACTCCGGCAGCTTTTCCAGGACTCCTGAAAGCTCCTTTGTGGAAGCAGAGCTGACTGAACTGCCATTCAGGTCAAGAAAAATCAAGCACTGGGTGGGATTTCCAAAAGTACTTGGCCGTAACTTCACCCCGTTCCCCTTTGAAGTCAGCAGAATATTTACATCGACTTCCACTGGAGAAAAATCAGGCCATTACAGATTAAATCAAATTACAGAGTATTTGAAACACTCACTGCTAATGATGCTCTGCTTCCTTTATATCTCCCCCCCTCCCCAGCTCAAAGACCGTCTGCTGTGCCTGTCATTAAACACAATCCCAGCAATTGGTGAGACAGAGCACTGAGCCCAAGGTGCTGGCCCTAAAGGCACAGTGAAGTTATAACGATTAAACCACGTGAATTTCTTAAACGTTACCTTGAATCACTCTGCCAGACACCGTGGTGTCAGGCAGGACCCCTTATCTCCAAAACTGCCAAGAAAAGAAAGTGCTGCATGTCAGCAGACCTTGCCATGCTGTGGGCTGCAAGTGGACAAAAAAATGAAGAACAGAATAAGAATGTATGTTGAATTAGCTGGAATCAGAAAGAGCAGTGGTGAAAAAAAGTTATTAAATGCAGGCAAACATCCCATTACCAGGGCAGGAAGGACGGGCTAGCTGCTCAAAAGACCAATGGAAGTGGTCATCACTGGTTTGCAGGCATCACTCACACCTCCAGCCTGTGTTCAGATGTGCTGCTGAATGAATGCCAGGAGAAGAGCACCTTTACAAACCAGACCTGCACTTTGGCTCCTTTGGGCACTCCCAGTAAGGGCATCAGTAGCCCCAAAGAGCTGCTCTGTCTCCTTCTGTTTGCCACTGTCTGGGTCCAACCAGTGCAGACTGTGTGATGCCTTGCATCTGGTGGCACACAGGACAAACTAAAACAAAATAGTTCACCTCTTGGAAAGGCTCTTAATGTGCCCAACTTAGAAGGCAGGGACTGCTCCTGGCAGAAGTGACCCTCTGGGCACAGGCAGAGGATGTGCTGTCTAACAGCCAGGACTGCTAATGGCCAGCAAAGCCAAACCAGGGCAGTAACTCTTCAGTTAAAAAGATTTTTTCTCCCTAATTCAGGTTTAAATTCCAAAAAGACAGAATTGTTGCTAAAGGATTTCATGGTATCTGCAGAAAGGGAAATAGTTCCATTTTGTGAAAATGAGTCTGTTTATAGTGAAATTTTGGATACCAAACCCTTGGAGGAGCTCTGGAACTTCCAGGTTGTCTGGAGAAGCCAACACTCATTGTGTGATGAGAAGCCCAGTTGCTGGGAGCTGCTCTGCAGGTCCTGGAGAGGCTCCCAGCCACAAGGAGGGTTCCACACTTCCACAAATTCAGGATTTTGGTAAAGTCTCACAATGGAGCACAAAATCATGCAAATCTGCAGCAGTTTAATCTCACCTCGTGAACTCTTCTCCACTGAAAGGTTCATAATCTGAGTGACAAAGCCCTGAGTGACAAAGAGATGGTTCCTTCATGCTGAAGTCACAGGGAATTAAGGCTTGGGGTTAAATTAAATCAGTACAGCAGGTTAAAACCTTCCTGTTTATATAAAGTGAATCGCATCACAAACAAAATAAATGTGACTTTTCTATAATGAACCTGCATTTTGAGAAGGAAATGGTGCTCATAGGTTTGGAAGCGGGGGTCTTGGGACTCCAACCTTTTGTGGCTGTTGCTGTGTGATAGTCAGCAAGTGATTTCCTTCCAGCTTTAAATTCCTAAAAGTGAATAAGGGAGGTTAAATTAGGGTCATTTGTAGACTGAAGTGAATCTGTGCAATGGGTTCAGGAATATTCATGAGTTCTACATGGGGAAGTAAATTAGCTTACATTCCTGGAGAAACACCAAAGGCCTCTGGTGAAAGATGTGCTGAGCACTCAGCCTGAGCATGTGTCAGGCCTGCACCTCACTTTTATTCTGAGCTTTGACTCAAACTGAGCTGGAACCAAGCAGAACAAGTGAAAGTCATAAAGAACAACAAATATACCAATTCAGTCCTGAGGATTTTATGCTATGGCTCACCCAGCCACAGCAGTGCTGCAAGCCATGGGAACATCTCCATTTGTACACCACGGTTCTGGTGCCAGTTTCCTAAAGTGCTGTTATTCAAGCTTGCCATAAAACTATGAACTCCTAAAACCTGCAACAAAACAAGGTGCTCAAGCCACTGTGCTGCAGCTGTGTGTCCATGGCATTTCCCACACTCAGCAGGTGTAGGACCTGATCCAGCTGTACACCAGGTAGCTGAGAGGGCCTTAATACAGAAAGTGTTGGCCCTGCACTGATGCCACTGTGGCTGTGATTTCTGTTTCTTGGCATTCCAGGCTGCAGTAGAGACCTCAGATTTCCCTAACTCAAAGCTTAATTGAGGGAACAGGTCTCGCTCAGCATTGACAGTGACAGAGAACAGAGCTGGAAGGGACTTCAGGAAGTGATTTAGATTGTCCTATTCCCAACATTTCATCTTTGCACTCTTGACAATCCAAAGATACCAACATGACCTCTCTGAATTATCTATGGGATATCTTAGGCTTTGTCTCTAACACAGAAAGAGATGGGTTGGTGAAACACAAGCTTCTGAGCTCAGCTTTTCCCCATATCTCGCTGATAACAGATATGTTGTTGATTATCTTCCTTTGTATCCTTGGTGCCTCTTGCTGTGCTGTTTCAGACAGAATAAACCAAACAATAAATAAATAAGTAAGCCAATGAACCATCATCAAACTGGCAATTGCTTCCTGCCCAGCTTACGTTAGCAGAGAAAGAGAAAGCAAATGGTGATAAGTCATATGTCTGCACTCAAAGATAAAACCCCTGAGCAGAAGCCATCTGCTGAGGCATAAAATAATCATTCTGGCACTAGCCCTGTCTGAGTGCAGTGCCATCAGCTCTTCCTGAAACACAATACAATGCTGGCCTAATGCTGAGTTCTAGCAGGTGGCCCATAACCCTGTAATAAACTCCCAGACATTACTGATTTTCCCCCCCAAACTGAGCCCTTTTGTCTGGCCACATTAACTCCTGCTTACCGAGCAGCTGCACATGAGGCAGCATGCACATCAACTGCAGCCTCTTTTGGTGAGCAATCACCATGCCAAATGTGCCCACTGAGCCTTCCCTGCTCTCTGGGATTGGCTCAGATATGTTATTTCAGAAGTCAAAACCAGCACTTGTTAGTTCTGGGTGCTTACAGGGAGATTTCTGTCTTAACTTGGGGAAAACTGAAATATGCCTCTGCTGCTAATTATGCATATGAAGAGAGCTGAAATAGGACCCAGACAGGCTGTTCCCACTGTACACCTTCAGCTCAAATCTGCCTGGCCTGTGTGCATGTGCTCCCAAAGCATGTGGCCAACACAGCAACCTTTGCCTGCACTTTGATGTTCAGAGGTGCTTCTCGTGCTGCCAAAAATCCTCCTCGCTCAGCCAACCATCCAGCCAGCAGGAGATGTGGTATTCTGAGGGCTGTGGAAAGGCATCCAAGCTGGGATCCCTGGCCATCCCCTGAGCAGGTCCCGCCCAGGGTCAGGATATCACTCAAAGGGGAAGGTTTAACTCTTTGCAGTCTAAAGCAAGATAAAGCTGATGTCCCAAGGCATTATCTCTGTTTCTCTGTGGAAGCAATGTTCCTGCTTGAGACAAGCAGTTGGCAGCTGTGCACCAAAAGGGGACTGGCAGTGATGTTCCCTTTCTAATGTCTGGCTATCTGCTTTTAGTGCAATAAGCTTTACATTCAGCCTGGAATGTCATTACTGACTAAATGAAACAGGTTTTTTTAGAGTACAGGCATCATATTTTCAGCTGTGCTTGGACAAGGAACCACCTACAGCGGGTGCATGGTGATGGTGGGGCTGAAGAAGAGCTGTCCTTGGAGCTTCCTGCATGACCAGGTCCCTGTGGACAGGGCAGATTTGGTCCCTGTCCTCAGTGCAGGGAGCTGGCATCAGGACCTGCTGTGACCAGCTGTGAGAGAAGGAGGAGCATGGCCTTAAAGACCAGACAGAATCTTTGCTTTATGCTCCTCTCAGAGGCAGAGCAGGACCAGCATCCAACCTTGACCCCTGGCATTTTCTGGGGACATCCACGGCACCACTGCTCCAGCCCTGGGGTAGGGTCTCCGTGCCTCAGGCAGCACAGAGCCCCCAGAAGCAGTGAGGCACAGCCTGTCTGGAGGAGTGGCTGGTGTTTGTGTTGGCAAACCTGGCTGCCAGTGGCAGCAGGCCCAGGGAGCACGAGAGGCTGGGCTGGAAGGGCCTCTCTGCCGAGGAAGAGATCAATGGGAGTTGGAGTTTTAACATCTCAGGGTGATGGTTCCTGCCAAGAGCCTTCCACAATAAAACCAGCAAATCAATCCACCCTCTGCTGAGTAACTCCAGATGAGGACTGCTGGCCTAGTAAATCTGATCAAGAGTTGGCAGCTCCTTTAGCAGTGGCTTAAGGAAAAATACCCGAATAAAACTGTACTTTTCTGTGCACCAGAGAATCCTGTTTTCGTCCTCAGTTAAAAGGTGTCACACCACACACTGGGTTAACACTTGGCACAGAAGAGGAGGGCTGGAAAAAGGACAAAGAAAATATTATTTACAAAAAACACCAACAACAGTTAAGCCAGTTCTAGATTAACAACCCTAACCAGGACCTTGGGCACCCTAGGAGGGTTTTTCAGGACTGAGGCTGGTCACACACCGTTGTTTCCACTGCTGGGAGCAGACCCAGGATGTTGCTTTGTGCCATCAGGGCTCAGGTTTGTCCCTGTCAGATCCAGAGAAGATGGTCCCAGTTCCCCCTCCAGCAGATTCATTCCAGCATCTTGATCAGCAAGGGGGGTTTTGTGGTAGTAATAGGGTTGTGTCTAAGGCTTGATCTCTTTTGGGAAGACATTTATCACATCAGTATCTGACATGGCTGAGATAAGGAAATCCATCAAATCAGCTTTCATAATAGATTTGTTCATAGCAATGGAGAATGGGGATTACTTTATTGCTTATATTAAAGAAAAAATGCACAGTGCTTTATACACAAGGAGGAACAGAAAATCTGGGCCCTGGGGATTTTGACAGAGACCCCAGTTCACAACTGGCATTAACTGGTGGTGTTCTGGAGTGTCCAGTCAGATCCACTGAGGTCACTGGAGTTAAATTAACGTAAACTAGGCAAGCAAACAGCCCTCAATGAAACCCAGGAGAGAGTGAGTGCATTGGTCAGAGCTTGGCAGTCTGTGCTGGGACAATCAGGGACCCTGCTGTCCCTTGAGCCAACCTGGGGCAGCCTGTACAGTGGTTTCCTTCCTGGATGTGCTCCTCAGGCTGGGTAACAGCATCTCTGGGATGTCCTGGCAGGAATGGGGCAGATGTCAAGGCTTATTTGGAGCCCTCTCTGCTTCCTCTGCCCTCTGGAGATGCCTGCCCATATTCACAGGGAGATTTATGGCAATGTTTTTGTCTCTCCTGGCTGAGCTCAAGTGGCCAAGGGACTGATCCAGGAACATGATTCCTCAGAGCTGAAAGCAGAAAGCTGCAATGGGACTTAGCTGTCACTGGAGAATATCCCTGTGGATGGAGGAGGACATAGCAAGGCAGAAGGCTGCTCTGTCTGATGCAAACCAGTATCTGATTTATCAGAGCCCCACCCTGCTCCCCCACAGCTGAAATGTGCCTCTGGGCAAGGGATCCCTGGTCAGGGACAGTTAAAAATAAGATGGTGCTGTTTTTTTTCCTGTTTGGAACAGAGTTCCACCTACGGTGGCCCACATTAGTGCATCTCTCACTCACCAAAGCTGGCAAGGACATGGCTGTCTGGAACCAGGAGAGGAGATGGAGGCTGTAAGATCCACCTCTGGCCCAGTAGGTAAGGGGGTAAAATGGCCTTAAAAGATTAAAGCTGTCAGGGAAAAATCACATCCATGGCTACTCTGTGGCAATGCCGTGGATTGAGGGAAAACTCCCTGCATGTGCAGTGGCTGTTGAAGTCACCAAGGCAGCTTCCCCAGCACCCTGGATACCTGCACTCCTCAAGAGCCACATACAGTGGGTTCAAAGCTTATCTGTAGCCAGTTTTACAATAGAAAGTGTCTTTGTTTAGTCAACAGAACTACTAATACATGTGTTTTTGTTGTTAATAGAGCTGTAAGAATTTTAAGTACCTCTTGGGAATGTGTCATTTTTGGTTGGCTTTTTTAGGCATCACAGGGTGCTTCGTTTGTCTTTGTAAACAAGTACAGAATAAAACATTTAGCACACAGCCGCACTTTGTACAAGTGTCATGCAGGTTTCTAAAGTTTCAGAATGAATAAATCAACTGCAAACTGCTGCCTGGCAGTTGGCTTTGCTCCTTATAAATAGCTAATTTGGACAACTTTGCTCTGCACGTCCCATGAAATTCAAATACCGTGCATATGGTTAATGCAGGCACACAAATCAGAGCTGCAACAGCCCCTTTTATAAGCCTGGGTTGCCACAGAAATGCCCCAGCCTGGGGCAGGTCGGCTCCAGGTTGCCCTCCCTTTCTCCCGGAGGTGATCCCGGGAAACACCAGCAGGTCACTGTGCTCTGCTGCCTGGCCCCAGGGGAGGAGCAGGAGCCCCATGGTGACCCAGTTCACTGCTGGCTGTACTGGTTGGCAGCCATCATTGCTCAGGGGAGAATTAGGTCCAAACTCAGCCATGAAAAACAACCCTGGATTTATAAACCCAAAGGAAAAGTGTAAGGGCTGACCCTGCCTGGCTTTGTGGCTCTCAGCACTGGTGAATGCACACCTTTCCCTTCAACCCAGGCACAGCACTGCTGGTCCAGCCCTGCAGAACCTCCACGTGAGATGCAAAATTATCTGATAATCCCAGCAAGCTCTTAACAACACGCAGGATTCGCCTAAGCTAGCCCAAAACTCAGCCCAGAGGCCCTAATCCTGGAAGGTGCTGAGCAACTCAGACTTCTGCCACTCATCTCTGGATTTTGGCACGTGTTCAACATGAGCAGGATCAGCCCCTTGCTGTAATAATCAGGGAATGAGGAACTCAGCTTGAATGAGCTTCCCTCCCACCCCCCAATGCAAAAATGCTGTACATTCCTTTATGCAGGTTTCCATAGAGTTGAACTTCTACTATTTTTTTGTTGTTGCTGTTAAAGGGGTCAGCAATGCACTGTACAATGGGATCTGGCTGTCAGGAAATGTGGAGGAATTCAGGGACACTTTTAACATCTTCCTGGTGGGACTGGAAGGCAGCATTATACTTAGCATCATAGAAATCTCCCAACCAAAGAGAAGAAAAAAGCCCAGAGGAGCCCCGGGAGAAGTTACGGAGACATTCTGCTTTGTTGATCCTAAGTTTAAATAAGTTATTTCTTCCCTACTTCCTTTGTTAAAATATGATATTCTTGCTTTAATTGCTTCAATCCTATTATTTGTTCCTTTTAACAAGTGATTGTGCAGCCCCTTGCCGTGGGGAAATCCCCTGACTGCTGTCCGTGTTACTTAGACAAGTCCCCTTTCAGAAGTAAATGCCATTCTTAGCATAGGGAAGTACTTTAGGTTTAAAGGGGTTAAGAAGGCCTCCCTGCATTCAGAAACATGCAGGGGTCCCACCATGCCAGTTCCAGCCTTTTGAACTCTTTCCAGCTTTTTTTTCTTGCAACAAATCTGTCTGACTGCCACCAGGACATAGGAAGCGTGTGCCTGTCAAAGAAATCAAGTTTACTTTTTCTGACTTGTTAACAGAGGCAGGGTATAAATAGAGCTAACTCTGCTCACACAAGTAGTGTTTCTCTTAAAATAAGGGGGTGACTTTCTAGGGCCTTTAATCCAATGAGGTCCAGACCGAACTGCGCTATCGACAGAGGCAGCAGAGGAACTTGCTGAAGCTTCTACCGAAGTAAGGTGCATCTGGGTTCCTCAAAAACTTCAGGCTTACCAAAAAAAAAAAAAAAAAAAAAAAAAAAAAAAAAAAGGCAGCCCCAAGCAAACAAGAACTACTTCCAGCTTGGACACTGCCACTGCCCTGGAGAAGTTCTGAGATGTTGTTGGTGCTGTTCGCTCGGTGGATGTGGATCTTGCTGGGGAAGAGCAGTGTCCTCTTGCTTCTGGAGGTGTCTCTGAAAGGGAGAGCCCTACCTCCCATCCGCTACTCCCACGCTGGGATATGCCCCAATGACATGAACCCCAACCTGTGGGTTGACGCGCAGAGCACTTGCAAGAGGGAGTGCGACGCCGACCTGGTGAGTGAGTGATGCACATTTTTGTGTCTCTGCGTCACGGGCGCTGCGGGGGCTGCCGCGGGCTCTGGGGGAGCCTTGTGTCCCAGCTGGAAGGGAGCTGGCACCGGGCAGGACCCAGGGCAGACGGCGCATGTATTGCATTGACCCCTGACCTGTATAACATGGAAAAGGTTCCGTGAGTTATCGGTTAAGAGGGGAGGTGTGTGCCGGCTGTCACTTCTGCTGGTTGTGGGTACAGTGCTCCCTTTCATCCTTTTCCTTGTTTCCATGTCAAAAGAAACGTCTGAATTTGATACTCCAGAACTCAGCATGCCCTGGGGCCGATCTGTAGTATTTTTGTCCTGCTCTTTGTTGTTGTGGCCATCATCAATGTTTTATATTCCTGGGAGGAATCCTTTATGAAATAGTTTAATTTAACACGTAAATCAGCAGCCTTTGCTGTATTTGAAGCGCAAAGCTTGCTTGGGGTGCAGAATAGGGCATGGCTAAAATGACCGGGCAGATGTTCTGTGGGATGCTCCCAGCTCAAAATGTGTTTAGCTCACTACCCTAAAATTCATTTTTCAACCTGTCAGCACTGCCAGCTCAAGCTGGCATCTGAAAATACCTGCTTGTCCTACCTCTTACATCATGTCCCATGACAAAGCTTCTGCAGCCCAAACCTGGCTGACAGGAACATTTACTGTGCTGAAAAAAAGTGTTTGGGTTTGTGCTCTGTAGCCAGATTGTTTCTGCAATGCTAAAAAGGGGGGAAAAAACAGACAAAAATTCTGGCCATAAGTAAACAAAGATATTTACTCAGATGGATCCCAGGTATTAGGGATGAAGGTGCTCTTTTTACTTTTGCCATTCCTAAATAAGCTGCCTCTGTCCCAACTACCAGGTGCAGCAATGAAAACTAAAACACTTCAAAAACCCCAGCTGCAGTGGCAGACGATGATGTTTTAATAATTTACTGGTCCAAACCTGAAAGCCAGAAGCCACTGGCTACAAATACTCCTTTTGCCTAGTGTGGCAGCATGGAGTCCTGGGACTTTGGATGGGGTGAGTGTACTGCAGGCAACCAAGGACTCTGCCAAGCCACACTCCTTAACCCCAGCTGAAAAACTCCCCAGTCCTGGTTTCTAGCTTTGCTTCTGAAACCTAGTAATGTGCAGCTGGAAATGGGGAAAGGGTTTTGGTATTAGGTCATCTTTTTCCCAGTAAGGAAAGGATACTGGACTAAGGTGAAGGTCTTTAGCTTGGTAGCTTAAAAACCATTTTGTTCTCACTTACAGAGAAAGCTGATGGGTTTTAGGGGGCTTGTAGAGGTTTAACACATGGTGGAAGTGTGCCCCGTTGGGTACATGGTAGCAGTTTTCCTGGCCCCTTGAAGTAATCCATAACCACCCAGTAACCCTGATCACACGTATCAAATACCTTTACTGCACAGAAGATGAAAATTCTGCTAAAATTAACCACAATTTAGAGCTGACTGTAGCCGAGGCGGGGTGTAATAAATCACTAGAAGAGTGATGCTGCATTTGAAAATAGGACTAAAATAGGACAGAGAAGCCATAATGAGCTATCTGGGGTTTGTTTTTCTAAATACCATAGAAAAATTAATTTTGCAGCAAGTATTACCTTACTTTTGAGATATTCAATTATTTCCTCTACAATGTGAACAATTACAAAGCCTTGGCAGTTTCACCTCCAAGAGTCGGCTGTTAGTCTCAGGGAATTCAAATAATACTTTACATACTTCTGTGGAAAATAAGAAGGATTACTGCCTACAGCCATATGATAAGACTTTCCATCTGCTCTTGTTTCTCAGGGCTTGTCCTCAGGCATTTCAGAGAGCATAGAAGGGGGGTGGTTGGTTCATAGTCAAGCAGTCCATGTGACTCTGGGGTAAAGACTTATGAGGAGGTTTATGTTTAAGAAACTGAATTACATTTTCATTCCCCAGAGTCTTCTCCTTCAGCACTTCAGAACCCCCTTGGGAAATGCTCAGGGGATGTTTCTATTCACTGACAGCGGGGGCCCTAAGTTTCAGACCACGGATATCTGTGGCAGAGCTGAGTTTTTTGGGCTCTCTGCTTGCTGAGTCTCCAGAAAGGCCTTTACTCCATTCCCAGTAATGATCAGGTTATTCCCCTTCCCCACAGGAGTGTGAGACCTTCGAGAAGTGCTGCCCCAATGTCTGTGGAACCAAGAGCTGTGTGGCCGCTCGGTACATGGACATCAAGGGGAAAAAGGGGCCTGTGGGGATGCCCAAAGAGGCGACCTGTGACCGCTTCATGTGCATCCAGCAAGGCTCAGAGTGCGACATCTGGGATGGGCAGCCCGTCTGCAAGTGCAAGGACAGGTGTGAGAAGGAGCCGAGCTTCACCTGTGCCTCTGATGGGCTCACCTACTATAACAAGTGCTACATGGATGCAGAGGCCTGCATCAAAGGCATTACACTGAACGTGGTCACCTGTAGGTACCATCTCACCTGGCCTAACACCAGCCCTATCCCCCCAGAAACAACAGCTCGCCCTACCACCGTCTACTCCGAGACAACAGTCGTTGACATCCTGCCGCCTGCGCTGGTGAACAACCCCGTCCATCAGTCCGTCTACGTGGGAGAGACCGTCAGCTTCCTCTGCGACGTCACGGGGAGGCCCAAGCCAGAAATCACGTGGGAGAAGCAGGCAGATGGGAAGGACAAAGTCATCATGAAGCCAAACCACGTCCGAGGGAACGTCGTGGTCACCAACATCGCCCAGCTGGTCATCTACAACACGCAGCTGCAGGATGCAGGAATCTACACCTGCACTGCCCAGAACAGCGGCGGCCTCCTCCGGGCGGATTTCCCTTTGTCGGTCATCAGAGGGGAGCCGACATCCAAGGAAGCTTCCCAGAACAAAACACATTTTCCAACCGACGAGTGCCTGAAGCAGCCGGACAGCGAAGACTGTGGGGAAGAGCAGACCAGGTGGTACTACGATGCCAAGAAAAACAATTGCTTTACTTTCATCTATGGGAACTGCAACAGCAACCTCAACCACTTTGAGACCTACGAGAGTTGCATGCTAACGTGCATGAACGGCCCCATCAACATCTGCAACCTGCCAGCCCTGCAAGGCCACTGCAAGGCCTACGAGCCCAGGTGGGCCTACAACAGCTTGACAAAGCAGTGCCAGTCCTTCATCTACGGAGGGTGTGGAGGCAACGAGAACAACTTTGAGAGCCGGGAGGCCTGTGAGGAGATGTGCCCCTTCCCAAAGAACACGCACTGCAAGGCCTGCAAGCCCCGCCAGAAGCTGGTGACCAGCTTCTGCAAAAGCGACTTTGTCATCCTGGGCCGCATCACGGAGCTGACCGAAGACCAAGACTCAGGACACGCCCTGGTGACCGTGGAGGAGATTCTCAAGGATGAAAAAATGGGATTAAAATTCTTGGGGAAGGAACCGCTAGAAATCACACTTTTGAACATGGACTGGAGCTGCCCGTGTCCCAACATGACCACAGTGGATGGCCAGCTCATCATCATGGGGGATGTCCACAATGGCATGGCCGTCCTACAGCCAGACAGCTTTGTGGGCACCTCCAGCGTCCGGCGCGTGCGCAAGCTCCGCGAAGTCATCCACAAGAAAACCTGTGAGCTTTTGAAAGAATTCCTGGGATTGCATTAACCTCCCTCACGTGTGTGAGCCGCCCTGATCCGTGTGTTAGTAGGGCTAACAAGTGCTAGGCTAGTGCCAAACTAAACACGCTGTTTGAAGATACACTGTAGGAATTATGCAGAACCCCTATTTTAATCCATTAATGATGCTTAGCAACAACATAGTTTGGTCTTTGGCAGGCATGTAAACCAGCAGCAAAAGGCCATTAATCTTGCATTGAAATCAATTTGTCCATATAGGAGTGCCATTTAACTAGGTGACTCACTTCAGTAATTATACAATTTTTATCTAGCTTCCATCATAAATGGCAGAATTCATAGCATTTGTTTGGCTAGTTGGTACACAGCTAAGAAGTATATAATGCCAATTTAATCTGTCTCATTTTCAGTCTGGTTCGTCATTGTAAGTCACATGCTTGGCTCCTTATTAGCAGCACTAATATGTCAAGAGTAAATCCTGTAAATTATTGTCTATATTTACAATTGTGCACATTTAACCAACCTATGTATTATGAGTTTGCTTCTTTTAATTGCAATTTTCCTTTTTTTTTTTCCTTTTAAAAAACTCATTTTTAAATGGCAACTGCTACCTATCTTGCAATCCTTACTGGAGGAGAAACTCCCTTGATCCTATGCCCAGGACAACAGGTCTCTGTAAAAGCTCAAGGCACAGTCTCACCCTGAAATGACATTTCTGTCACCAGAACAAGGTCAGCAAACACCCTTGTTCCCTGTTTAATTTTCAATCAATATATTGTCTATCACAAAAAGCCCAAGCCAGAAGGACAGCAGTGTGTTGCCAGCTGTCTTGCTTTTGAAAAGTCTTTACACCTCAGCATACACAGCGTTTTATTGCTTATTTTCAGTAGCAATCCTGCTTTTATCGAGGAGAGAGCAAAGTAAGAGGAGTCAGAACAAAATTCAACCTAGGAAAGTGCGATACACAGTCTGCAAACTGCATTAGGCAGACACAAAGCTCCTGAATCTGAACAGCACAAACACAAGCAGACAAAGTGGACACTTTAAAGGCTTTTATCAGTGTCACCCTTTTAGAGCCTTTTTAGAGTCTTTCAAACCTCAGAATACACTTTCCATCAGGGCATTGCATATAAGTTTATGAATGAATTCCCTAAGACAGCCAGCACAGGCTGTGGGTGGAAGCAGGTGAGTACACATAGGATCAATCATTTTGACATTTGTGTGTCCAAAACATGTAACATTTACCTATACAAAATCCTTAAAGAATAAAAAAAGGCTGATCCTGGAAACATCCTGCCTTGCTGAGGACTGTGCTTGCAGGGAAGAAGGCTGACGTGGCATAGTGAGCCTTGTCCCTGCCCCTTGTTCTGTGGGCTCAGCCAAGTGACTGTGGCACAGCTCAGAGCTTGCTGCCCTGCATAAAGGGCCAGCTCAGGGCTGGAGCAGTGTCAAGACATGTCTGGGTGAGAAGAAGGAAGGGAGGAAGGGAGGCAGGAGGGTGCAGGCAGTGCTGCCCCGTGGTGCCATCTAACGGGCTCACTGCGGGGCGGCCGAGGCTGGCAGGGGCACACGTGTGCTGCTGCAGGCCTGTGTTGGGGCTGGGGAAGGAGATTAAACAGGCACATGTTGGACATCTGCACCCCCCAGAGCCTGTGCAGATTGAGTGTTTGGTTGTTGCAGGGAGGAAAACTCACAGTGAGAGAAACAGCGTGGGATGAGAGTCCAGCTCTGCTTCCCCTGATACCATGCCCTGCACCAGCAGCCAAGACATGGGTAGAGGCCACTGCAGGATGGAGTGAGATGGAGATGGGAGGGAGATGGGGATGGAGAACTGGGCTCCTCTCCCAGTGGTTTGGGCTTGGGTTATTTCTGAAATGTTCCTGCAACAGGAATGGATCTAAATCTCCAGTTATTTGGATTTCACAAGAAGCTGCATGGGAGGGAGAGAGAGGAAGCTGGGCCAGACATTGATGACCAAGAAAATACCTGCTGGGTTCTTTGTTGTACCTTTCCTAAGTGTATGTGAAAATAAGCTCCAATTAAAGGCCCATAATGTTTGTGTATGTTCTTATGGAGACAATTTTCTGCAGATGGGAGATGATGGCCCTGCTGCCCTCTGAAGCAGCTGGCATGTCCACTGGATCATCCCTGGCTGTGGCAGCCACCACTGACCCGTGGCTCATCTGCCATTCTTTGAGCAACCTGTAGGAAGTGGCATGTTCTTGCCATACTGACACAAAGGTTTTGGAGGATGAAGGTTTAATAAAGACAGGGTTTGTATGGCTTCTTGTTTTCTAAAGCTAGGGGATTTTGCAAATGTGGGAGTGTTGAAGTGACTCAGGAGTGTTGGAATGACTCGGGAGACATGGAGCTGTTTGTTCAGAAGAGCTGGGATGCAAACGTAGCTGGGAGCAGAAAGCAGAGGATTCACTGCTGCTCCAGTCAGCACAGTGCAGTGCTGAAGCCTTGGCTCTAAAGTGCTTTCTTGGCTTTCCCTCCTGGTGAATCCCCTGGGAAGGGAGTGGGCACTGCAAGTACTCTGAGGCACTGAGAGCCAGGGCTATGCAAGGTGTAAGGTGTCTGCCAGCCCCCTTGGGGCACACAGGCCTGCTGTGTGAGGGTTTTCCTGCACAGAGGATCCCAGGGGACACTCTGATCAGTTTTCCAGTGTGGTGGGGTGAGGTGGACACTGAACACACCAGCCCAACTCCCTAACACAGCACAGCCACTCTCATGTAGCTCCTGCCCAAATCTGCAGACATGAGCAGGTCCTGTGAGCCCCTGAGGGTGCCCCTGGCTGTGCCCCCACTGCACAGAACCATCACAGATACCCTGAGGCAGAAGGAGCAGTGCCACAGGCATCCCTCACCTGCTCACCAGGAAAAAAACTAAATCATTCCTGGCAGTGCTGGGAGCACCACACCTCCCTGTGGCATGGGACTGACCCCAACCCCAAGCCTCTCCACCTTCTGACCTTGAAGAATTCAGCTCTCCATTCAAAGCTAGTATTTTAGTTCAGCCTCTTATTAAACCCTTAAGAAGCCTAAAATTCAAGCCTGACCAGTCTAGCAGCCTGGGATTGCTGCTGCTGCATGGGGCCAGTGCTGGAGGATGTTGCTCCATCTTTCAGGAATAATGGGCACGTGCACGTGGCTGCTCACCAGGAAGTCCCTTTGGTGTTGCTCATGAGCTCAGGTTCCATCCTGCTCCCTGTGGGGTCCTTCTCCCAGGCCATCAGAAGGAAATATCAGTATTTAAAGTTTATATAAAATGTATGAGAGGAGAGAGAGAAAGGGAAAAGTCTCCTTGAGTCCTTTTCCTGCATGGCTGTTGGCTCAGGAGCACCAGTGGCTGTGTGAGGCTCCAGGGAAGAGCTGGGGAATTGATGCCACCTCCAAAGCCACATGGCTGTGGCCAGTGACTGATGTCAAAGCTTTCCTCCACATGCAGACAGGAGGGAAACAGCATCCCCACAGATCCTGGCTCAGGAAGCAACACAGAATCAGAATCATTAAGGTTGGAAAATACCTCCTAAGGTCATTAAGTCCAACGGAGAAGCAGGGAACAGACCCACATTGGCTGGGTCTACGACCTGCAGGAGCTGAGTGAGACCTGCAGGAGTTCCCCAGGGCTCAGGGATGGATCTGATGGATACCTGACAGCCCTGAACCAGCTTGAGTTGCCCACCTCCCTCACTCCCAACCTGCGCTGAGGATGAGAAGTGCAACCCCCAAATCTGCAAGCCCTGCAGCTGGATGGACACTATCCAGCACCTGGATCCCAACAGGAGTCATGGGTGGTTGGGTTTCACTCTGTTAACAGGGGACAAACAGCCACAGCAGCAAAGGGATGGTGTGTGGCTGCAGGAGACACATTCTGTGTGGGGCTGGTGCCACACAGGGCTGGTGTCACAGCTGGCAGGGCAGCAGGGCACAAGGAGCTGCACGCACGGAGAGCTGGCTGGGTGATTACTCAGACACAGATCCTGCATCACCCACAGTGCCCAGAGCTGCTGAGCTCCAAGGAAAGAGGCAATTGAGCATGTTTTCATTGCAGGGGTTCCAGATGAGGTCAGGCAGAAGATTTAATGGGCAACCAGTTCCAGAACAAGGAGCAAACAGCGGTGATGACGCCACTGGAATATGATTCAGACAGCAAAGGTATTTAAGAAGTCAGTTTCCACTTGTGCTAAAAGAATTTAGGGACCCCTGCAAGAATTCCCCCCTGGCCATGGGTCTCAGTTCCCGAGGGAGGTGGTTGTGATGAAGGTCAGACAGCATATGGTTCTGCCAGCACATAATGATTTCCTGCAAAAAGGAGGATTAATTCAGCTGGCACCAAATGAGCACCTTGCACCATAAGACCCACTTCCTCCACCTGAAGCACCTTGTGTCCCGGTTGGCTGTAATCTGTTCATGTGCACGTGCTGGGAAATTCTCCCTGTGCATAATTACCAGGAAAAAATCATGTCCAGGCTGGTGTCTCCAATGAGGCTGGATGGAACCAGATTTTAAAAGCACAGCTGTGAAAATGTCAGACTGAGCAAGAACATCCAGTTTAGAGCCTGTTTTAATACCAGGTATTTAGTATTTTCCCCTTCACCAGGACTGGTTACTGATTGACTACAAGTGACCTCCAGCTGCTGTATTGATTTACAGCAGCTGTCAAAGGGCAAAATATTAGCCCCATGCCTAAGACCTGAGAACCTCGGAATGGAGGTTGCACAACTGAATGGATGTTCTGCCAGCACTTTAAATCTTGGAAAGAAAAAGTCAGCTTGAGATCCTGATCTCCAATGCAAACAGCAGTGGGATTTGAAGATAAGGTTGCAGCACTAGAGGACGTATCTATTAGCCAAAAAAGCAGCACAGTCTGTTTAATTCTCAGCTATTTATGGCTGGGCAAATGATATGACATTTAGGCCTGAGAGTTTAGAAAGCAAATGGAAAATCTTCCAAGGGCTGATAGGTGGGTCAGGTTTCAGTGAGGAAACTCTCTAACTCCAGTATTTTTCTCTGTGCCCATCCCTACATCCAGGGGTGCTAGCCCAGCCAAAAGGTGTTGGGGATCTCCTCCAAACCTCTGGCTCATTGGTGGACACAGACCTACCTGTGCCAAGGACCAGCTCTGACAAAGGCAATGAGAGTTGAATGGCCATATTTTGGAATTATAGGGACACTTTGGGGTGGGGACAAGCCTCCCCAGACCCCCTGGTACTGTTCCCTGGGGCAGGAGACTGGTGATAACAGGATGGAAAGGACCTCTGGGCTTGTCCCACCTGGCAATTCCTAACCCCCTCATCTGTCCTAGATATACAGGAAGGAAGGAGAAGGCTAGAGACAAAATGGAAAGATTCCTCCAGAGGAGGGAGGGGGAGCATTTTTTTACCTTGAGCTGGTCTTACAATGTGACAGCTGGTCTGGATTACCTGGCATAAAAAGATCTACCATAAAGGGCTTTGTGCCTTCTTTTTCTCCTTTGCTGTGCTCCTCACACCCCTGAGCCAAGGGGGGACTGTAACACGTGTAATGGACATTGCTTCCTCTACTGCTTGAAATAAACAGGAAAACAACAGTAATAAATCTCCAGGATCAGATGGTTTTCACCCAAGGGTAAAAGTACTTACATAAAACATTGCTTAACCATTAACTGCAGCAAATAACCTTTGCTTCAGTGCGTGGCAGGAGCAGAGCACAGAAAGTGGAAAACATGAGGCTAATTTTAGAGGAGGGTTCCCAAAAACCTCACCATGAAAACTCAGCAAGTCTGGTAGAAACTGTAAGATAGGCTAAAACTCACATCTGGGTGGTAAATAGGATGTGAGGAGGAAGAGTTCCCACTTCAACAGAGGGAAGTGATGCTCTGTGACACTTCCTTTGGAGCAATCACAAGGACAGGGATGGTCCAGCTGAGGGAGTTGACTTGGATCAGAGCTTTAGAGCTCCAGCTCTCTCACCCAAGGCTTTTAAAGTCATTTAGCTGTCATGAGTCTGGGAGAGATGTGACAGCCCCCTGAGCCAACAACTGGTTAAAACATCAGAAAGAAAGGGTGAGACCAAAAGGTCATTGCTCAGTGTGAAGCAAAGCCATCAGCAAATGTCCCAGGGAACCTGTGGAGATGGTCTGGGAGAAGGATGGGAGAGGTAGAATATGAAGGTGGTTGTTGAGATGAAGTTATTCAGGGCTGCAAAACCACAAGCTGACTGTGAGAAGATGTAGTAATACCAAGTGACAGGATGATAAAATAGCAAGTGAAATGTGATATTGATTAATATACATGGGGGAAATCGAGGCCTGGCTCTGCATTCCCATGATAACTTCAAGCAAGCTGCTCCCACTCCAGACCTGGATGATCCACACATGGGTCTGACCAGAGGGCCCAGCCTGGTTCTTGTGTGCAGGCAAGAGATCCTCCACATGTGATAGATCCTCCACATCACACGTCTCAAAACTGCAGCAGCAGCTTGACAACCTGCAGCATTCCCATTAACAGTCACAAAAGCCCGTGGACATCTCAAAACCCCAGCAGCACTGGCACATGTTCAGGCTGGACAGGTTACTGCCCTGCTAAGAGAATGCTCCTTGCTGTTAGGAACGTGCTCCTGAGATGTCCAGATAAATCTCAGCCACATCCCAGCCTCATGATGTCAGGTCTTGCTAAAAACAGACATCTCAGCTGCATCTGCCCCTGCTGCAGGAGGGACAACAGGCACAGGCCCAAACCCAGCTCTGGAGCCCTGCTCTCTTCAGAAGATCCCCACAATTCCTGCATCTCTGGTGCTTGGAGGAGATGCTGGAAATCACATAGCTCCTTCTGGAAATGCCTCCAAGGCTGGCCTTGGCCAAGTCCCTCCATTCCTGAACAGAGAGCAAGATGCAACCAGGATATTCCAGTGGAGCTGTGGGTCAGAGGGGTCTCACCAGCCTCAGCAGGACTCACCATATCCCAGAACTGTACAATCATCAGAGGGTTTGGGTTGGGATGCACCTCTGTACAATCATCAGAGGGTTTGGGTTGGGATGCACCTCTGTACAATCATCAGAGGGTTTGGGTTGGGATGCACCTCTCTTTCCATGCCTTGCCAAACTCAGGGACACCTTTCACCAGTCCAGTTTGCTCCAAGCCCCATCCAACCTGACCTCGAGTGTTTCCAGGGAGCACCCACCACCTCCCTGGGCAGGCTGGGCCAGGTCTATCCACCCTCACTGCACAGGCAGGGCCGGGTTCTCCATCCTGCACTGCCCAACACAAAATTTAATGACAGAGTCACAGCCAGCACCAGCCCCCAACAGTGTGACACTGTCACTGCACCCACCATGGCCCCAGAGCAACTCTGTATAAATTTAAATATAAATTTATATATATATAAAATAGATATATTTTATG
>WEIU01006548.1:995156-1009183 GCA_013389925.1 Aegithalos caudatus | reverse complement strand
CTCCGTGTCGCCCTCCGTGTCTCTCTCCGTGTCACCCTCCGTGTCACTCTCCGTGTCTCCCTCCGTGTCACCCTCCGTGTCACCCTCCGTGTCACTCTCCGTGTCACTCTCCGTGTCTCTCTCCGTGTCGCCCTCCGTGTCGCCTTGTCCTGTCCCCTGTGCCGGACCTTCCGCAGCGGGCGCGGCCACCTCTTCCCTAATTTTTGTATTCGCTTTTAAGCTTAGAAAGAAAACGAAACGAAGACGGGAGCCCTGCAGGGGAGGGAGGAGGCGGAGACATTTCTCCTTCCTTAGGTTTTTCCTGTTAATTCCCTTGTTTTTCCCCTCGCCGTCTCCTCCCTGACCTGTTGAAACGTGGCTACCGCGACACGATGAGGGAAAAGCTGCGATTTTAACGTGTGAAGCTGCTAGAATTTTAAATAAGTGCTTTTAAAAACAACCCAGAGGAAGGAAGCGTGTGCCCCTCTCTGCTCTGCCACCTGCAGCCGTCGCCGTCCCTGGCACCTCTCTGCAGACACCCTTCCACCCTGGCAAAAGGCAATGTTTACACTTGTCACTTGTATTTTTAGCGCATCCTAGCCCCAGCCGTGCCTCAGCACATCCTCGTGGGCCAATTGCCACGGGGGAAGGCACCTCCCAGCGAGTGTTACTTCATTTCTGGAAGGACTGAGGAAAGAACAATCTCCGAGTGCATCCTGGCAGGAGCTGGCTGCAGGTCCCCATTTCACCAGTCCTTCAGGTTCTTCCAGCTCACGAGGACAAGGTGCACAGCAAAGGCATTTGCTCTGCAAGTGGCCTCCCAGCACCTGACCTTTGTGAATACAAAGGACACTTAAAGCTAAAGGACAAAGGACACTTAGAGCAGCTAAGTGCAACACAGACCCCTCACCCCAGCCTTGCAGCACCACAGAGGGACCATCAGGGTAAATCATTGGGGTTTGGTGGCCCTTTGGGGTCTGTTTCTAAAAGGACCTCAAAGAGTTACAAGTAACAGTGGCCAATGCCTAATTTTCCTTCATTTTTGTCTCAATTGGTTTGTCCCTGTACTGCTTGGATGCCGCTGTTGGACAAGACCCATTAACATCCTCACTGTAGGCACAGCCCAAGTGATCCCCAGCACAGAGAATTTGTGCCCCTGCCTACAGTGACAGGCACTGCTGTTTAGTCCTACTCAACATCAGCTCCCTTGAAAACACCCCATAATCAGCTGTGCCCAGTTTAAGCACATTCCCACCAAGCACAGGACGTTGAATGGATGCAAAGCAAATCATACTTTCCCTTTCCCCCGCTGTGGGAGGGATTGTGCATTTCACAGGGGGAAAAGGCCAACGTGGTGCCAAAGTCCAGGGCTCACCTCAGCAGGGGAAGCAATGCCACAGGGGGATTTCCTGAGGATAAAAACGTGTGGGTGATTAGGAGGTGCTTTACAACATCAGTGGTATCGTAGCCCGGGGTCAGCCAGAGCTCTCAGGCAAGAAGGAAACTTAGAGCTCTTCTCTAAGACACAGAAATGGGGTTACACCATGTTCTGATAGGGAATGGGAGCCCAGACAAACCAGAACTGCTGCTGGGGGGCAGGAGAGGAGAGCAGGTCATATGCTCCCATTCCTAGCTCTCCATTGCATGATTTATCAAGTGGTTATGAAAAAAAAAAGCACCAAAAAACAAGGAAAAACAAGTAAAGAATGAACTGGATAGAGGTTGTACAGCCTGGGCTCCTCTTTTTCTTCCAGCCTGTCCAGGCAAATGTCATTCTGGGAAAGGCTGGAGATTGGATACAACCCTCAAGTTCAGGAGCTCTAACAGGGAATGAAAGAAAAGGCTCTGGATGAAAATAACTGCAGCAGTTAAATGACTAATCCCAACATCTTCAGACGTTTTCCCCTCTGTCTGTAACAGTTATGTGATCCTAAACATCCTCAAGGGAAACAAACCCATTCTGGCTAGCAGATGACTAACTGCTTGCAAATAGCACAGATATCTTATTATACATGACAAAAGACCAAAATATCCAAAATGCCAGTGCCCCACAGGAGGGCTCAAACCGGGCACTTTCCAAAAAGCAATGGGGAGCCAGGCAGTGTGAGAGCCTGGCCACAGCCAGAATGAGCCTTCACTTGCCACCTCACTGCAATGTCCCCAGCAGCAAGGTTGGGCTAGACAGCCCCAGATCTCTCTGGAAAAGAGGCAAAGTCAAAATTCTGTCTCTGCAACCACTCTGGCTTTTGGAGGGAGGCATCTCCAAGCTGGGCTCAGAGCTGAGCATCATCTCACACAGCACTCGTTCTCCAGTTCCACTAGGGAGATGTTTGTGTGCAGAGCCCATTTGTGCAGGCAGCAAAAAGTCCAACTCACTGGAGATCCCTGGCTAAAATGCATTTTAAAATGCATTATTAGCCAGACATTACCCCCAGCACATGTGCAGAGGGATGTTACAGTGACAGTTCCAGTTTTCTAAAGGCAGAATTCTGTCCTGCATGCCTGAGGTTTCACCCCCAACCTTTACCTCTATGAGCAGGGTCATCCTGCTCCCCATCTATCCTCCTTTTCTGGTCCTCCCACAGTGGGAGAGCCAAGTGAGTGGGACTCTTCCAACAGCAGCAGCAGAGGCCAAGGAAATCAGCCTTGAAAGGGATGCTGCAGAGAAGGAAAGGGATAAAGTTCAGATACTACTACAGCAGGACTGGTTAAAAGGTTTTAGGCCTGTGTTGCCATTGACAGTTAACTATAAATCAGCAGAGGAACACTGTTCTCTAACATAAACCTTGTATTTTTAGATAAATGCATTCCATAAATGTTTTGTAAAGGAGGTTCCTTTGCCTAAAGGATCTACTTCTTCCCAAGCCTCGGTGGTATGGCATAAACCACGTTACCAGTAACAATTGTTCCTGCATTCGTTTCTGGAACACAGATCACAAACCAGTTTATTTGTGAGTGTTCGTGTACTCTTCTATTTCTGTCCTTCTTATTCAGCCTCCTAGAGTAAAACAGGCAACTGTGAGTCTGGGGCAGGACACAGCCTTGCCCTGCAGAGATTAGTCTCCCATCAGATAATTACATATGGTGAGGCACAGATTTCAGACAAGCAGGAGGGGAGAACACCTTGGTTTGGGAAGGAAACTAAGAAAAGCAAGTTTTAAGGGAAACATTGAAGGAAAACAAGAAGAAAAATCAGGATGGGGAAACCTAGAAATTTCAAGGACTAAATAAGGTAGGAGAGAGGTTGTACAGCAGAACACTGGAAAAAGGACTGATGTATACAAGATGAGATCCAGATGCTGAATTTAATCAGATCTTCTGGTATCTTGCTTTGGGCAGGTCAGAGACTCTAAACACTGAATACTTAAAACCACAGAGATGACAAGAAAAAATGAAAGACAACTTTGCTGACCTCCAAAAGTCCATCACCCCCAAATGAGTGGTGTCTAACGAAATGACCACCCAGCCAGCCTTGCTCCCAGCTCTGCAGTGTCACCAGCAGCTGCTCTTACCTGCCAGGCAGCACTGGGAGATTGGCAGGATGGGCAGTGCAGACAGAGCAGCTCCAGCACAAAATGCCTGTGCTTCCCCACAATCTGGGCCAGCAGAGCACCTCCCATAGCTGCTCCCTGAGGCTGTGCCTTCCTGGGCAGGCTCAGCCCAGCAGGAACGAGCCCAGAGGTGCAGCAGAGGTGTCAGAGCAAGGACAGGGCAAGATGGAAGGGAGGCAAGGGCAGGGACAGGGGACATGGTTTGTTAGGTCAGTGGGCACATTCAGAGAAACTACACATGATTGCAGGCACATCAGGCTGCTTCAGATCTGATGTAGAAGCAATAACCTTAGAGCTAAAACAGGTTGGAAATAGTTGTTCTGTGTTAAACTTCATCATATTAATGAGTTAGGCAATTTGAGAGAAAGGGTGATTGGTTGCTGTTGATCAAAGGGAGGATGATAGCCAGAGGACAGATGATGATGTAATTTATGGCACAAAGAGAGAGTAAGAGAGATAGGAATAATTATTTCCTGGGAATGTCTGGTGGTAGCAAAAACCGTAATGTAATGTGCAGTCAGTATCTATGTGATTTTCTGTCCTGCAGTCAGGAATTTTAATACTTGGATTGTCTTTTGAAGCAGTTCTGGAGACCTTCCTTGCAGAACAGGAGTAAGAGGTTGGAGATGCAGTGGTACTGAGTGTTTCTGTCCCTTATCAGTTTGTACAAGTTAATTTGAGGTGGTTGCCAGCAGTTGTTGCCACCAGCCTGTCAAATCTGTCATGCAAGGCACACAGGCAGGAGGGTGGTAGCAGGTCTCAGTCCTTCTGTGTCATTTAGAAATCTGATTCCATTAAGCAGCTGTGGTTAATTGCCAGCACTTCTGAGCTTGTCACTATCCCTTCGATATTGTTTCCTGTGCAGTGACAGTTCTAGGGAAACTGTGATTTCCTAAGGACCTACATTTTCACATAAATTTAAGTTCTTAGTGGACTTGTGGAAAGAAGAAAACTCTGAAATCTATTTAACTCTACACCCAGAAGATAAATTAATGTGATGTGAAGTGGATTATTGTTTATGATTACCTCATAATTTCTCAAATATTCTTGGAAGACTGAATCACCATTTCTCAAGTGATTTGGTTACCAATGCTGAAATGAATCTTTAAGGACAGCACTGTAACAGCGTAGAGGCAAAAGAGCAGAACATCCGTACCCATTACTCAAAAATGAAATAGCAATTTTCTCAAGTAAAATATGAGCTATGTCTTGAAGCAGTTAATAAATACAACATGAACTTCAATATGTAGCATTCATATACCTGCAAAGTAGGTAATTGCCTCAGGTGTTAATATTTTCAACAGTAATTGGAATTTTGCACTCTCCCACTGAGTTGCAGAGGGGCTGTATGTATCTGGTTAACCCTGAAAGACACAGATCCCTGGGCTTCAAAAAGACATTGCAGTTACCTACAACATCTGAGACTCAGCAGGGAGTTAAAAGCTCAAATATGGGCTTAAAATCATCAAATCTCCTCTTGCCCAGTCAATCTGTGGAAGATTCACACTTCTTAGCAGGGCTGTGGCAGAGCCCAGCAGCCCTGTCACTCTGCTGGCACGTGGGATGAGGGTCTAATAAAAATAAAAGGGGAAATTGTTTTAGTTTGTAAAATCTGTTTGCAAATCTAATTTTGACCAGCAGCAATTTCAGTGAGTAGGCTGTTGCAAAATTTTCACATGACTTGCACTGGAGGAATATATACTTTCATATCTATAGAAACACCCATAGACATTCTTTTAGAGAATCACAATAGTCAGTATGTGAGATTTCACTGTTCCAGAGGCCTTCTGCTCTGACAGGGATGAATCAGACTCCACATACCATGGACAATGAGAACCCAGTGCCTCACTTTTATAGGCATGCCTTGTTTCAAAACACAAAGGTCACCTAATCCAGGTTAAGAGAACTGTATGACAAAGGAGAAGGTCCAAGGCCACAGAGACCAAACACAATAAAAGTAGGGAATGGCAGGTCAACCTCAGAGGATGCTGCTGTGGCACAGAGAAACTGGATGAAATTCCTTACAGCAAACAGCCAGGGAAAGTCTGACACTTAATAACAGTGGATTCCAATGGAGACAGAAGCAGAAACAACCCAGAAAAAGGCAGTGGCTCGCCCAGAGTCAGCTCTGGACCGTGGGGTGCCTGGGCTATCACCTATGACACCATGCTCCTCTCTAACCTGCCACCTCTGCTTTCCATCAGTGGGGCTGAAAACTCCTGGGCTGTTGCATTACTGAGGCTGCCCAGGCACAAATTCACCCCATTCCCTGGGACTGAGAGCACCTCCTGCAACCCTTCCCTGGGTTCTGACATTCCCAAGCTCTTTACACTGCATCTTTGAAGCAAAGCCAAGCAAAGGCTGAGGCCAGGAGGTGCTGGGACCTCTCTGGCTGGAGCCTGGAGTGCAGAGTCCCCCTGGCACAGCAGCTCCAGCCCTGCTCAGCTCAGAGCTGAGGGCAGGCAGAGGGGGAGGCTGGGTGGAGAAAGGAGCAGCAGCAAAGCCTGGAGCAGCACAGAAAGTAGCAAGAGGTGGTGAACAAAGGGAGCAACACAGAGCTCAGTCCTGCCAAGGATGCTGTGGAAGGCAGGAAAGCCATGGTTATGGGTGTAGCAGGGGATGAATATATTCTGCCAAGGAAAGAAGGTGGATTTCCTGGTTTTAAAGGCCTGGTTTTAAAGGCATTAGCCAGTTGATAAAAAATTCTCAGAGAAGCTCACAGGAGCACTGAACAACAATAATTAAAGCTTTCCATTCCTAGAGTCATCTTTTCTTTTATGCTCTTGGTAATCCTGAAGCCAAGGGGACAAGGGAATGCAGCACAATGAGCTCCATGGCCAACAGACTGTAAATAAGAGTGTCCCAAAACTCAGAGCAAAGGAGCTCTGATTCCAGGCCTCTGAAGTGCTAAATCACCAAATGTAAACTATAGCAAGTTCCACCCAAACTGCAGCATCGATACTGTAGTTGTTTATAACCAACCAAAGCTGACAGAATAAAGGATGGGGGTTGAGGGATGTCTGCACTGCACGCCAAGGTTTTTCTAAAAATATTTTACACCTGCCATTTGTTCTGCACACTGATCATATTTTGTCTATGAGGTAGAGAACTCGTAGTACCAAAGGGAATGTGGTTTATGTTTCCGAGTCTTAATGCTTTTTCCCTTCTGTAAGGCAAAACTCCTTACTACTGTCACTAAAATAAAGCCAAGAGGAAAAAAGTCACACAGGCACTACCATGGTAACAGTTTAACTATTTCTCTTGCTGATCTTTGGAAACAGTCCCTTCAGCAGGATTTTACAGCTCTAGCACTTCGATTTAGCAAACTTTTTATGCAACTCATGAGGGGAATGCAGCCAACTCTGTACACTCCATTTAAATCAACTTGCTGATGATATAAAAAAGAGTGCTGAACCACTGGTTTGCTTCATCTGCTCCAAAAGTACCAACACAAACCCTGAGGTATTTATTCCTGAAACGCTAATAGAACAGTCTGGGGCATCAGATCAGTACATGAACTCTGCTTTGATCCCATGTCAGTCCAAAGAGCTGATTTAACAACTCATTGTTTGGTTACTTGATAGTTCAGAATGCAGCTGGGCTTTTTGCTCCCACCAGGCTTTTGCAGGTTGGGATGCAGTGGGAGCAGAGTGTGCAGCACTGGGGGATAATCTGTCCTGGCTGTGCACCAAGAGATTGTACAAGCAATGTTCAGCAGCTTTCTAATTTTGCATCATCAAGGAAGGATGATCCTTCCGTGGCTTATAGAAACATAAAATGGTTTGGGTTGGAAGGGATCTTGGTAGCTCACCCAGTCCAACTCCCTGCAACGAGCAGAGACAGCTTCAATTAAATCAGGTGGCCCAGAGCCCCATCCTCAGTGTGTATGAATTACCTGAGCTGAAGTTGAGAATGCAGAATTTGCACTCCCTGAGCTGCAGTGCCAGGCCCTGGGTTCAGCTACAGGGACCCTGGAGAACAGGACAACAAAGGAGCACTACCCTGTGACCTCCACCCACGATTCAGCTTCCCAAGGCAGAAATAACCAGACCAGTTAATTTTGGTGGCCATTAGCAGACCCCTGACAGGGAGAGGTCTGTTCCCTATACACAGGATGAACACAGCACACAGACTGTAGCTGTCCTCCTGTGCAGCCATGCTGGAACGTCTGAGCAGCTCCAAGGATCCTAGACTGCAGTTTGGAAAAGTTATTGACTTGTGCTGAATTAAGTGAGCCTTACAGACCAAAAGTACCTTGAACTTGGGGGGGGGGACCACAAGTTTGAGTGGGGACCTGGGGTGATAGGAGGCACTAAGCAGCATTGAGGGGGTCACATATTTCTTATCTTTCCTTCACTGTAAAGTCACCTTCCAAGGTTTAACTCACACTGGCAATTCTAAGGAAGCAAATTGAATGTTCACATGAGAAAATACAAAATAACTTGCACACCTGAGCAAATGCTTCCTTTCCCCCATTTTTATGTCCTTTCTATCCAAGCAAGTGCATTTACCTGCCAGTTAAATACTGGGTGTGCACAAATGACCCCAGCGACTGACCTGGCACTCGGTGAGAACAGAATGTTGCAATGTAAATGTTTGGTCTCAGAAATTCAGCAACAAACTTCAGCAGAAGATAAATAACTGGGTGAAGCAGACTGAACACAAAGCAGGCATCTCTCATTCCTCTCAGATTAAAAAAATCATTCACGCTTAAATGTTAAAAACCATTAAAACAAAAAATCTCCACACTTGCATTGAGAGAACTTGAAGCTCTCTTTCTGACTTGTCTGCTTTCAAAGCATCAGAACCAAACCCTGCTTGTCAAGTCTTTATATCGAAAGGTGCTGCAAAAAACGTGTGTTCCAAAAGATTTTTCCTTGCATGGCCCTTCAGACACAGAGCTGGTTACAGCAGAAAGGAGCAAATCAGCCTGGGAGGAGGATAAGCTCACTGACCTTTAAACAAGTTATCTCAGTTTAAATTATAGGAATAGAAATATTACAGAACGCAAGAAGAGTCTCTGCTGTCCGAGTTGCTCAACCTCTTGGGCAGATTAGGTATTAGTATCATGCTGTAAATAGTAAAACAATAGTAAATCTTAAGTCTAGACATTCAAACAGAAATAATACACAGAGCTGGCATTCTCTGTTTTTCAGCAATTGCTCCAGCATTTTTCTAATTCCTCTAAAAAGCAAAACCATCCAGTTAAAATGATGCACTTTTAAGGCCGGTGGCGTCCACGGCTGTGCCGTGAGTGGAAAGATAAACCAGATGGCAAACTCAATAAAAGGGAGCCAGTTAAACAGAGACAGATGAACGCCAAAAAAACCCCCCTTCGCTCCATTATTGCTTTCAAACTGGTTGTCATGGCACTGGAAATGTATACCACTGTCAGCCTCCCACCTCTGCCCAGCCAGCTCTCCCCAGCTCTGCCCAAAGCAGGGAGCTGGCACTGGTGTGAAAGCACAGGCTGCTCCCACCACAGCTGCACTCCCACCACACAGGGGGATGTGCACCTTTTGTCACATCCAGTGCATCCAGCAGGGAAAGGCTGACCTTCGGACTCAAATCCTGGTGTCAGAACACTGAAGTTCAGCTCATTTTAATCCTGGGCTCTGTCTGTAGCTCACAACTCACTGCCAAGAGCCAAGGACTATCCACTTAGCACTGGGTCTCTGTATGGCTGGAGCTGCCACGGAACATAAGCTGACCTTTGTCAGATTTACACATTAAAGCAGTTTCTCTTCCCCTTGACAATGTCCATTAGCAAGGAACATTGTTTGCTGAGCGGATGGAAAAGAGAAAGGGATGCAACTTCAAAATAGTCCTGGAAAAACTGAGTTGTTGTGTCAGCCTCTGAATTCTTTCCCCCCCCCACTTCCATTCGATTTTGAGAATATATTCTGTTAAAATTGGTAAAATCTGCTAAAATAAATACCTTAGAATGTCACAGTGCAGTTGCATCACATTTCTCTTTTAATAGAGCATATAAAATGTGAGTTTACAATGGGTTTAGCAAGCTGTAAATCAGCACTTTTTCTCAGTTTAGTTTCTGAGCTATTAATCCCTAATACAGAGGCAGAATGCTGATCTGCTGGTCTAGGACTTCCCAAGAGAATAGTTCCAATAATCCCCATGGCATGGAAAGGAGATGTTACTGAACCACCTGAGTCCCTGCTAGGCACATCCCATAGCCCAGTAACTCAATGTTCACAGAGCTGAAAAGCCTTAATTATCAAGAAGAAAAAAAAAAAATAGAATTCCATTTTGGCTTCAGTGACCTGCAGTTACAAAAAACAAGCAGAATTCGTTCAAATAACTGCAGGCAAGTCCCTAATGGGGTTCTGTGATTTGTCAGGGGTATTTTGGGTGAGGAAGCCCCCACGAGATGCAGTCACAGAGCCACCCTTCCCTCTGCTCCTAAGTCAGACTCTGGTGCATCCCCGGCAGTGCCAGCACGAGGAACACGGTGCTCAGATCAGCAGCAGGACACAAAGAATACACACACCACCACAGCCAAGTAATTTTAAAGAATTTTAATACAAACTTAATATAAACTATTTCAGTCCCTCTTAACATGTAAGACACTGACTCAAAATACTTTTATACCTTTTTTCAAGTATTGCACAATGTAGGTACAAAATTAATATTTACGATTACATTTTCTTCCATAATATATAGCAAAAATCTTTAAACTTTTAACAGAAAATACAATTTGTGTTTCTTTTGAAAAAAGCAAATATTTCGTACATTTTAATTCCACCACTAAGGAATATTCTGTACACAACTTTTTTACTTTTTTTTAGTATTGATGTCTTTAAGATGGATATCTTACAATTTCAGTAAAAAAAATACAACATGAAGCTGCTGCAGCTGTCACAGATCACTGTAGTAAAAAGATATAAATGCAATACCATGTTGTAGAAACAATATATATACTCTGATATTTTACAAACTTTGTACTAAATTAAATTATACAATTAGAAAAAGACCAATAAACCCACCTATTAGTGCCAATTTTTTATATATATACATATATGTCTGAGCACATATATATATAGACACATGAAAAAATTAGCCACTTCCTTGCTATATCTTAAATACTGTAAGAGGCCATATTTTTGAGAGTATATTTTTGTAATGCACAGTCAGTATAAAATAATTTTGTGCTTGGTTGGCAAATGAAAAAATGATGCATGTTGTATTTATCTAACCAAGCCTGAATGTATTCATACTACAAGCCTTAAAAAAAATCTCAAGAGGTGGAAAAAAAGATACACCCTTGGGTACGTGCATTTTAACTCGTACAATAGCATTTACTTGGATTTCACTTTCGGTTTATTTTTAGTTAGCCATAACTGGCTGGAATTGCTGGTTAGAATACTGCATGTTGTTTAAACTAAAATTCAAGCCATCCACAAAAGACTTCTCATTGAGACCTCCATAGGCTGCAAACATATCAAAGGCATTACTGTACTGGAGAGGACTGAGGTTAAGGGAGCTGTCACCAGGAAAGATGCTACCGGTACTACCTTGACCCTGCATGTTGGGGAAAATGAACTCCTTTGCGTTAGGAGACAGGGCAGAAGTCTTCTGCTGTTGCTGCTGCTGACTGCCTAGGCCGAGCCCATAGAGAGAGTGCATGGAGGAGGAGAGCGATTTCTGCTTCAACAGGTCATTGACATTCAAGCCAAGGTTGGTGGGAGAGGTGCGGGCGACCTTGTTGCCACGGCCGCTGTTCTTCATTTTGGTTGAGCCAAACTTGGTGGCAGCAAATGTGGCAGTGGTGAAGGTTAAAGGCTGAGTGGAGCGGGGCATGAAGGTCGGGCTCACAGCAGCTGAGTGACCAAAGGGGGGAGAAGGAGAACTGGACACTGAAGATGCTGGGTCATTAATAGGCATGAACACCTGGGCCTCGGGGTTAAAGCTGTTCTTGATTTCCTTATCCAACTCACATCCGTTTTCATTATCATCCACGTAAAGCACTTTTACTGGTCCCTTCTCGCCGATTTGGTACGAAACCTCAAACGGGTCAATCCAAACGCTAAGATCCTGAGGCAAGTTGCCACGAACGTCATCAATGTCCAAGCCGCTCTCTTTGGATGCTTGTTCTATGACCGGGTCCACTTTCTCCCCTACGTGAATACATCTAAACCCTGATCCTTTGTATGGCTTTTCTGGATACCAGTGCCCTTCATACTTCTTTTTCAGAAGTCTTTCAAGCTCTTCACCAAAAATGTTGACACGTCGTCTGGGAAGCTTATTGTACAAATATGAAATAATAAAATTGAGTGCTACTTGGATTTCAAGCTGCATAGCTGCTGTGCCACAGAGTTATAAGTCTGTTTCAAAACCCAAAGAAGAAAGTGTTCAAGACGCCACAGGGAAACAGAATTTCATTCAAAGTGCTGATTTGAGTTGATTATTATCCTTCGCCTTGAGTGCTCTCGCTCCTTTAAGAAAAAACAAAAGCAAACACATCCAAATAAGAACAGCGTAAGATCAAGCTCCGAGGCCTGTTCTTTTAGCTACGCTTTCTGCAGAAAATAGGTTCCTTTTCAAGTGAAAAAACGTGCATCAAAGTATTTCTGTTCCTGCCAGCGGAAGGTGAGGATGTCAGCTCCATTCAGCGTGACTTACAAACAACACTAAGAGAGGATGGGCTTGTGTTTACATATACAGCATGAGGCACTTCCAAATCACAAGAGCTGGGTGTTTAGTTATTCACAAGGCAGCAAGGATAATTTTTAAGACGTCCCAGAACTGCCAAGCCTGTCAAGGGTTCAATTACCAATCTGGATTTGGATGATTTATAGTACTCAGCTGCAAAATTTAGTATCAGATCATTAGTTTAGCCTGAAAGGTCTTAGTCCAAGGGTCATTTATCACTTTAAAGTTTGGAAACATATTGACTGCAACTGTAGGCTGCAGAATTTTTAAAATGCTAACAATTGCTTTATAAGGTTTCATACAAATAGCTAAAATGATGCAACATTTATTTTAAGTCCGAGCAAAGCTTCTTCCTAAACTCTGCACGGGTGAAACGCTGCAAACTGAGGAGAAAATGTCCGCTGTGCACATCCACAGTTCACACTGAAATGCAGTCAGCACATACATAACAGCTGCATGGATGTTCTGTCAGAAGGGTGGCCAAAACCGATAAATTAATTCACAATTTTTTTTGCTTTCTATAAATTATTCTCTATTTTCAGACACAAGATGCAATTATATACACCTAATTATTGTATTGCACTGTCTGTAGCTCAGATTTCAAAAAGTTCCTGGGCTAACAGAGCTTTTGACAGCCTCAAACCAGATTGCCTTTCTCCTTCCCCAAGACTCCATTTTATATTTAATGTAGTTGTCACTCCTTCACAAAGAGCAAAAGAGAAATCAGCTGTTTAAAGTTAGAGAAGGGACGAGAATGAGGTATTAGAACACGAACTGCTAACACAAACCCTGCAGTATCTTGGTATAAACATATATACATACACCACACACCTTTGTCAAAAAGTTCCAATGCAACAAAATATGGGTATTTTTTTTTTCTCAAGCTAAAAGCCCAAAGAGAATTTCAATTAACAGTGGGCTTTCCTGCAGTGCATCACTAAGAACAAAATTTAGCGTAGCTGTCACTAAAGATTAGAGAAATCAAAGTTAAATTAACAATGTGGCTAAACGGCTTTTTTAATTCTTGCTCCAAATAATCTTCCTTTTAAAATCTGGAACCCTATTTCCAAGCCACTCGTGTTCTCCCCAACATGGTATGGGAATACTTTGAAAGGCTGTATGATAAGGCGACCTTTAAACGTTTGCTGGATCAGCACCGGGTGGGGATAAGGAAAAGATCAAGGGCAAACAGAAGATATTTACAAAAGGGGCACAATCAGTACCGAAAAGCTGATTGGGTGGTTAAACGGGACATTTAAAAATGATTTATTAATCCATCTGTGCCGCTTCCCTTCCCCCATGTCCTTTAAGAAAGGAATGTTCCTTTCAGAGCGCACCAGGCTGACGCTGTAAATTTCCCTACGCGAAAAGGATCCACGGTACAAAAGCAACTGATCAAACATATTGGCTTGATCATTTCGAACTTGCTCTTTTTACGTATTTATAGGAAGCCGGCAGTATTTCTGGGGGCTCTGAGCCCATACGTGGCCCGGCAGCAGCGCCCTGGCAGGAGCCTTAAGCAGTGGGAGTTACATAACCAGGCAGTTGGGTCTCATTAGATTTCTGCTCACAGCCCTGGAGCTCCGGCGGCAGCGGGCGGGGAAGGAAGAGCGTTTTCTGAGCCCGTAAGAAAGCAAAAGAGGAAAAGGAAGGGGGCTATCTGGAGGGCGGGTGCGGTTTGCAGGGCCCCTTCTCCCGGCGCACAGCCGGGCTGGTCCCGCAGGGCGCTGCCGGCGCTCCCGGAGCGGCCCAGCGCCGATTACTCAGCCGGCACAGCTCGTCCTCCCCGCCCAAGCGCGGCCAGAACGGCCCGGGGGGGGAGCGACC